>PNEQ01030613.1:21043-139712 GCA_003012365.1 Medauroidea extradentata
TCCACTGCCGCTGTATGAAGGGGTAGGGGTATTCATTTCAGCTCCGACAACGGCCGAGGGCGGATGTATATTCACTGGTTCGAAAATGTCGACCGTGTAGTAGTAGCAGTCCCTGCATAGTACCGCAGATCAATGTTTTCAGTTAGTTGTGTTGGTATAGCTCAAGCAGCGCCACATGTTGTCCCTTCCCCCTCCCCGCGGTACGTCCTTCGCCCAGGTTCCCAACCCCACATTCCATCCCCTCCTTTTCCTTTCTTTTTGAGGCAAGGACAAAGAGCCTGACAGCTCAACTGACCCCCTCCTCTTTCACAAGCTCCGCCCAAGGGACGGTCGTCTGACATTGGGTTCTGCGCACATCGCTTTGACTGTTGTCCCTCTATACGCATGGTGCGTCTCTACAACACATCGCAGAAAGCAGTACAGGCTGTCCAGAAATACGGTTCTATGCCTCCTTAAAGTAGCAAATCAGAAGAGTCTTTAAAAGCATGTTTCGTGTCCGTAGTTCGAATAAATGGACACAAATTAAAGTGTCCCTTATTACAAATGTCCGTTAATCGAGGACTTACTCTACACAACACAAATAAATATTTCCAGTTAAACTAACACTGTTTGCATCCCGATACAGTATCGTATACCATGTCTGGGAGATAATAATCTAGCCGCCGTCCTTGAGACTTTTTCTGAAGGGAAAGGGATGGAAATGCTGAGCGTGGGAAAGGCATGTGTTGCGCTCGTTTGCCAGCAGCAGATTTTATCTCTACACCTCACACATTTACACCACACGAGCATTATTGAACATACACTGCCTCGTCATGCGAAGATGCAGTAGCAAGTTTCATGTGTTTCCTGGGTCCAACATTAACACTTTTTTTTGTGTTCAACATCATATTTCAACACACAACTCTTCAACTTATGTTTTGCTTTACGAATTTCCGACAGTTTGTTTCTTGGCACCATAATCAGCATACAACTTGGCTACCGAAACACCGGCCTCTTTAACTTTTCTATTAATGACAAAGTTACTCTCTTTCTTTTCTGTTCTGTTGCAGATGTAATTTCATTTTTAAAAAATGCACAATTTTAATTGTGCATGTACATTGACTGCATGAAAATATTATCGTAGAGAGACAGGACAGTCGTTCTTGTCAGGACACGTCAAATTCCGATGAGCGACTATCTCTGCTTATCGTATTACACAGCTATCTGTGTGCGCGCCTGATGTCACTCACCAAAGCACCAGGTAGGTCTTGCACTGTTGATCTTAACAGTTCCGTAAAAAGTTGAAGCCATTCATTCTTGCTCGGACACGGTGCATACCCCGATGCGCGATTAAAATTAACCCTGCCTACCGTCTTACATGGCTATCCATGGGCACGCCGGATGTCACTCACCAAAGCACAATAACCAGGTAAGTCTTGTGCTGCATGTGACAAGTAGACCCCATGGTGGAATAATTTTGTATAGCCAGATTTTGTCCGTTATATACGAAGTCTGCTGAATGGAGGTCTGATAAAACGAGGGTTTACTGTATTGTGAACATCTCATGTTATGTATTTGAGCAATTTTTTACTGGGACAAAAATGTCCTTCTGTTGCAAGTTCTTAGAGTGTACTCTTTAGAAGAAAAATGCACACAGCTGTTGTTGTGAAAGTAATAAAATGCTTGGTAAGTAGGCAAAAAGTGCTTCTTTCACAAAGGAATTAATTCTATGTATGTGTGCTGTGCTCTCAGGAAAATGTATGTACACATTCATTGCATGTATGTGTGTGTGTGTTTTTAAAATGTTTATGTTGAAAAGTTTGTGGTAATAGTCGTAGCTGAGATAAAGCGTAAAAATTATAATACCTTTCAACAGAGTTTATTAGTGCTTAAAACTAGTGTTAGCTTAATACTGTTTTTGAACTATCAAAAAGTACATATACACTAGACCCCCATTTTACGAACCCTGGATTTTACGAAGGTAGCAGTTTTACGAATATACTCTCGGGAACCGTCAAAAAATCAAAAAAATTAAATAAAAAAAAAGTTAAAGCTGTTGAAAAATGTGACGGCGCACGTCGGAGAGAAAAGTTCGGCCGGTGTGCACTATGTACGTTACACAGTTTGTCTACCCTAATTTCTTTTTATTAAAGTGAAAGCTTACTCTTCGTAGATAACAAGACCGTGACAGCTAGAGTTACCTGCTTGTCACGCGGCCGGCAGGTCACCCCCCTCTCCCACATTCCTTCCAAACATCAGCGTGGGAAACAACTTGCAACGCGTTTCCCGGGAAATTTCAATCCATACCCTCACCCCTCCCCCCTTGACAGAACAATATCTTGCAGAGTCCGCAACCCGAAACCCTCCCCTTTCCCCTAGCCTTTATGAGCTAGCTTTCACGCGTATATAATGCCAGTAAAGATAATCTCTATTACCTTGTGCACCACAGGATTTTTCGTATTCCCACGTATATGCGCACCCAACCACTGAAAATGACAAATAATCACATTTCTTGTATGTTATTTTTCGAGTTTTGGCAGTTTTTAGTAGTTTATTAAATTGCCCTGGTAAAGTGAGAAACTTCTTGTGTTGCAATCTTCTCCAGGCTGTACGATTTCTGGCGCCGACGCTGTGGTCAGATCATTGGCATAATGAAATTTCTCCGTGACGCACGTGTCCTTTGTCTTCATGAGGATATTGCGCCTGAGGCCGAGGAATGAGAAGGCGGGAGGGAGGGAGTGTGTGTGTGTGTGTGTGTGTGTGTGTGTGTGTGTGTGTGCATGTGTGCGTGACTGCAAGCTAAGTTGAAGCAACACAAAGAAAGAGGGAGGGATGTGTTATCAGCACTACACATCAGCCAGGCGATCATTTGCAAATAAACACGGCGGGGCAACGGGTAAGAACGGCATAAGTGACTAAGTTTAGACTCGTTGACGGCGCCGTTTTTGCATTAACTGGACTCTTGCCGTGGCGTGCTATCGTTAAAAGGGCACAAGTACCGAACATAGTCCAGCACAAAGGCTTGTCTTCAAACTTTACTTGATTTTTTTTCTCGGTATTTTCGTGTTGCAAAGGATAACACACCAGCCTGGCGGCCTCCGAAAAAATGTTGCGTGTGACATTAGTTTTAGTTTGTTTTGACAAGAGTCTTGTAAACCTTTTTAGGTTTATTTTTCCACGCAATGCTACAGGCATCAAGACTACACGAGCGCGAGCAGGCATCCGTTCTTTGTGTTTTATTTTTTTTCGTGACATGGATTAGTGGTATCGATCGTTCGTAGGTGTGATTTTAATCGGAAGATGTCTGTCTATTGATACAAACTTAAGTTTAAGTTATTATTTGCCATTTTTCGTGTGAAACGATATGGATGTCAGACTATGTATTCATGAGAAGACACTCGGTGCTCGGTGTTTAGTTTTCTCTTTTTTTTTCTCCCAGTCGTGGGTCGGTCATATTTACCGTTCAGGGGTACCATTTTAATCAGAAGACGTCAGTCTTGTGATATAAATTTATACCTTAATGACAACTTGTCTTACTTTCCTGCAAAACGCTACCAAAATCGAGATCCCATTGGATATACTTTGCGGAAAAAATGCAATTTTAAAATTTGGTAAAGGGGTTGGGGGCAAAATTGGCCTCAATCGACTTTACGAAGGTAGCGTATTTACGAATGTCATAAATGGAACCGTTAGTATTCGTAAAGTCGAGGGTCTAGTGTATGTTGTTTTTCCAGAATTGTTATGTAATTCTTCAGTCATTCATTTTTAGGTGATTTGATATTTATTTTGATGAAAAAATTTCTAGTGTCTTTTTGTTTATGTTTTGCTTGGTGGTTAACTTTTTATTGTGTATGTTAATGTAATTTGAAAATTGTAGGTATCCAAGGATATTGCAAAAACACGTCACTCCGTTCCTGGTGTAGGTCTTATTTCACCACCACCTCATCACGATATCTATTCCATTGAAGATTTGGCTGAACTTATCTATGATCTAAAATGTGCTAACCCGAAAGCTCGCATTTCAGTCAAACTTGTTTCTGAAGTAGGTGTGGGTGTTGTAGCATCAGGTGTTGCAAAAGTAAGTATTAAATTCATGGATATGAATTAATATGTTTATGTAGCCTATTTAATTTTGCTGTGCTAATTTTTTCTAGGCAATGCAGTAGTTAAATATTAATAACTGTTTGATTCTTTCCTAATTCTATGTTAAATACTATGGATAAAAAAAATATTTTAATCAGAGCTGAATGTCATATTGTTTATTTAAAAAATAAAATTTGTAATACTTAATACAAATAGTTATAAGGTAAAGTGCTTTCTTTTAAAGTGTATAAAGAATAAAAAATAGTGCTATCGTGTACATAACACATGTTAAATTAAGTAAGGATCCAGGAAATTTATGAACTACTATAAGCCCTTGATTTACATCTGAGTTTGGTTCTTGGAAACCATGGCATAAATAGAAGTGACTCAGTTTGAGCCAGGCCAAATGCCCACGGCACGCAGCCTACCACACAAGCCGGCACTGGGAATGCACAGGCGTGCTTATAATCACTGATGAACAGTGAATTGGCAGAATGGGAAATTAATCTGTCTATTTAACCAGAACACTTAATGGTTCCAGGTATTCTTGAACTCTCTCTTCAAAGTCCTTTTAACCATCCCTCAAGGTACTTGTTCGTTATTGATCTTTTGATCGTACATATAGCCTTGTTGGAATTTATCACCCACTTAAGGCTGCATTTTTAAGCTACCCTCACTCTGAAGAGGGATCCTCCTGGTATGTGCTGCAGTTTCTACTAGCCTGGCACACTCTCCATGCCGTGGCCCCATTCTAGATCGACTTGGACTCACTACGCGATCTGTAATGAATGGATCCTCCCTAACACCACATTTCCGTAAGGACTGAGTGTGCTGGATTTGGTGTTGGACTTTTTCCTGTTCGCTCGTAGCTACTATGGGAATCCTTGTTAATTTATTTTCCTCCACTTATTAATATGCTTAAATTTAGTGGATAATCTTGCTTGACCTGAGATCTTCCTGGGTAGTCGTCTCACACTGCACCTACTCGAGCACGTCGGCATGCTCACAAGTGCAGCTACCACACCCTTCAGGCCACCCCGGCTACGCCCAACACATAATACATGGGGTACTGTAGGAAACTGCTGCTCTTATCGCAGTTTCAACAGGCAAATGGAGAGGACCTGGGCAAGGACCGCCACGACTCTGAGCGCTCACAGAAACTACTTCTACCATTCATCAGACACAATTTCCAGGCTGGACGTGACCCGATTGCCACTGGAGGTTCCTGTTTGGCCAGCCTCGATACACGGAGCAGTGATGGCAGGTGGGAGCCATCTTGCGTCCTCTACTTATATTTAAAGGGACATCAATAACATGAGCTCTTACCTGGGAGCGCCACCCAACGAGCCCCACAGTGAGCAACCTGCGCGACACGAATAGCTGCTTGTGAAGCAAACTATGTCCAGCAGTCTGCCGGTAACCTTCAACGACTCATCATGTTGCATTACAGCCGTGCTGTCTTCCAGCTCCTCTGGTACACCAGCCGGGGACGGGGTTCAAGTTCACTTAGCTAGCAATTGGCTATGATTTTTAGTGACCAACCCTCAGACAGATGTGGGCCAGGAATGGAATCCCGTTGAATGCAATGTGCATTTAAAGTGTCGATGTTTGTGTGTCCTGCAGTTCACTTGATGATATCCAGTTTGCAATGCCCCAACTACTGCCACATTTGGCATACAGCTCTCCATTCGCAGGAAGTTTACACCACACTCAGCGTACCAACCTCAATCAATTTAGTGTGTCTGGTCATGAGGCCAGGCTACCTGTTCAGGGTGGCAAGCCCCAGCTGGCGCTCACCGAACTACCCTTTTTCTTTTCTGATGCAACCTATTGACCACAGGATGAGAAGAGTATTGTGCCACACTTGGTGTACCAAGATTATCATGGTGGTGTACAAAATGCCTGTGTGAACCAGATTCATGGGAAATGTTTTACACCTGGAAAAATGTTTAGCTCTTATTTTACTAATTTTTTATTGGTTTACATGTTCGTTATGTAACACACTTATGGTATCAACAAATGTAAGATGTAAACAAATATGTGACACTGTCTCGTAGGTTAAAACGACAAGTGATAACTTAAACAAAGATCATAGTAAGGATTGACATATCTTGTCTGTAGATGTTTTAGGTACAGATTTCAGAACGCATCATCTCTGTATCAGTCGTGCAACTCTCGCAGGTCAGAGATGATGGAACAGTCTTTGTCACATCGTAAATCTATGCTTGTGTGAAATAAAAAGTAAAAATTTGACTTATTTGAATATTCATTGTAATCAAGACCAGACGTCGCACCTTTGTCGAACTGTGTTTGCAAAAAGTAATTAGTTTTGATACTACATTCTTATTTGAGGTTATTTAACACAGTAAAGAACATAAATTACACCCTTATAAATCTGTGTTTGCGAAAAGTTAACAGTAATCATACTGCAGTATTACCACAATAACATGCTACTATCTTATTTGCTATTATTTATCTTAATAAATTAAGAGATTTTTATCTGATGCTATAGAAATATGGTTTACTTTGCAATGTTTGGGTTTATACAAACTATATTTCATTGATATCATTGATGTGTTATTATATTAGGTGCTACAATATGCATATTGTTGGGTTATTTTATCCATAGTTATGTTACTTAATTTTCATCATTTAAAATCTTACCTAGAAGTAAACTAATGTTAACATGAGTTTTATTAGCAAGAAAAATGTGAAATGTGCATACTGTAAAAGGGAAGGAAGTCATGATCATCTACAGAGAGACACTAGTAGCAGACACATAAACATAAGTGCAAAAGATATGCGGGACAAGAAAGTTTAACTGGGTTTGGCTACACTGTCAGTGAACCCTCAACATCAGAGTCCTTTCCACTTCTCAAACAGGCAAAGAATGATTCTTCTGAAACCAAATGGCCGCCGTGAACTCGCATTGCGGGGAGCTCCTGTGAAAAGTCTCTCTGAAGGTGTTTTTCTGTAGAAAGCAAAAGTAAACTAGGTTCGTATCAGTTAAATATTACGATTCGAAGTGACTCGTTAATAGTGAACATTTATTTTCAAGTTATTTTAGTGGCAAACTGTGAAAAACTATAGCGAGTGTAACACTGTATCGGCATGAAGCAGCAGGAAAGTAAGTCTCCAGCAGCCAGGGGTGACCAGAGTAATGACCTAGCCACTACCATTAGAAACACAGTAGAACAAACTCTCGGAAGCAGTGACATTGTCAAGCTAATAGCTGATGCAGTTACGGATATACCGTATATACTCGTGTATAGTGCGCACCACGAGTTTTGCAACAAGTTACATGGGAAAAAATTTTTAGTGCCTCGCTAGTATGTAAAAATATAAACATGGGAGGATGAGCCGAGCGATCGGTGAAACAGCACGAGGGATGCTATGATGTAGTTGTCAAGGAAGGAGGGGGGATGAAAGGAATGTAGCTGGCAACATATAAAAGAGAGACGAACTATAACATTCACACTGTAAGAGTGTGAAGGCAGAGAGGGTGGTGGCGAGCCAGGAGGGGTGGGGTGGCTTGTCTCTCTGCCAAGGTCGCTTGCTGTTTGCCAGCCCTCGCCTCGCACGTGTGTGCCTTGCTCTGACGTGTCAGCCGCTTCCAGCATGTCCCCCCCCTCTTCCTCCAAGTCATTGAGATACCCTCACCCCTAAGATAACATGCCGTGACAGCAGCAAGCTTGCCTTTTTTATCTCTATTGGTGTATTTGAGGGGGTGGGGGAAAAAAAGAATGACACTCTTTTTTTATTCCTTCCTTTCCCATGAAAAGATAGCTGGTCACGAGTCGAGTCGTCAAATATCTTTCCCGGGTGGGGGATGGGGAAAGGGGAAAAGGGAGAACAATGACGCCTTTTTCTTTCTTTCTTCCCCATGGAACAATAGCTTATTATGAGACGTAAAAATTAACTTTCAGGGTTTTAGCAGCGACGGTTTACGACAGAGCAAGGCAGGAGGGGAAAGGGGGATAAAAAGAAAAGGAAGATAAGTAATAGTGGAGGAACCTGGCCATGAGAACGTTCTCTCTCTGCCTCCCACAGTTGACACCCGTCGGTTTACCACTATAACTTCGGCTTCTTATCCCCCCCCATCGCGACCGATCTCCTGCCTTTTTTTCTCTGCTTCCTACTCTTGACACCCGTCAATTTACGGCTTTAACTTCGCCTTCTCATCCCTCCCCTTCCCCCGCCCCACCTAACAGACCACTGACCTATCTTTCACGTATTTTTTTCTATTTTCCGTGTATAGTACGCACCCCTGAATTTTTATCATTTGTTTTGGAATAAAAGTGCGTGCTTGCTATACACGAGTAAATACGCTAGTAACAAAGAAAGTTATAGAGCGATTGGAAGCAAACATTGGATTTCACTCGAGTGCTTGCGAGGTGTTAAGTAAGCAACTATGTGACCTTGAAGTGGAGATTAAGAGACTGAAAGTGGAATGTGCAAAAAGGGGTGATGAACTTGAACAATACCAGCGACGTAACAACCTGCATATTTTCGGCCTAGAGGAACGCGATAAGGACACAAACGAGCTGGTGGTGCGCCTGGCCAAGCAGTTTGGAGTGGACATTGTGGTGGCCGACATAGATCGCAGCCACAGGGTAGGCATGAAGAAGGACGGAACAGCGCGCCGTATCATTGTCAAATTTGTAAGCTACCAGAAAAGAGCGCTTTTCCTCAGCAAACTACACCTCAAAAGAAAAAGGAACTACAATACGTGAAGATCTTACTTCTCAAAGAATGCAGCTGTTACAAGAGGTTGTGAACAAGTTCGGCGTGAAGAACACGTGGACAGTTGACGGTGTCATTTTAGTGAGAGTAGGCACAGCCAAAAAGAAGATCTACAAGCCACATTGAAACAACAGTAATGTTAGTTCAAGGTCATGTTTACGATATCTATATGTTCATACGATAATGCTTTCCTCTCAATGATTGTTTTAACTGATTTTAATCAAAACGAGACATTTTTGTACAAGGTAGCTCTTTACAAACATTCACTTGTATATTTTCTTATTACAGTTTCTTAATAATTAAACTGTTTTTATGTTAATTAACAATACTTTTAGTATGTTATTAGTTTGGGATATATTTAATCGACAAGAATAGTTTGTGTGCAATGTATTGACTGTGGTATTTTATGCCAAATATTAGAACTAACATTTTCTTATTATGCATTTACTTTGCAATCTGCAGTACAACACTAGAACTATCTTTCTATTACTGTCATTTTTTTGTCTTTCAACGTGCAAATTATATATAGGTAAAAACAATCAGCGGAACATTTTGTAACTATATTTTAGTAACATAAAATAATTTAAAATATACATTTTTTGAAAGTTTAAGACTGCTTAAAATTCTTGTGCACATAGTATTCTAATTACTTCATAGCCTCACTTCATCTAAATATTGTTTTACTCCATTGAATGCATTAGACTAACATAAAATTATTGTGAATGTGAATATTTGCAAATTTCACGCCTGTATTATCAATTGTTAATTGATTTATTCACAAATTTTACCTTATTTCGCACTGTTATTTGTCATTATGTCAAGTTTTACTAGTACTGTCATGCTGAAGCTACTGGCCTGTCGGGAAAAAGGAATGCAGTGGACATCCCTATACGCCACTCTCTATGAGGACAATATATAATGGCCGTGAAGTGGTCACTTGTTCTAGGGACGGCTGCCAGGTGACACTCCCTCTTTACCCGCCAACACAAAATGACTCACAGCCCCAACCCTCCGTCTCTCCCAGTTCTGTTACCAGCAGCAATGTTACCAACCTAAATGATGAGTGCACGCTACCAACTAACAATATAGCTCTCACGAAGGTAGGTCATTTAAATGTCAGGTCACTCATGAGGTGTGTGGATGATGTTTGCGATATAATTATTCAGGACAACTACAGTGCGTTCCCCGTTACTGAAAGCTGGTTACGGCCAGAAATCCCTAACCATCTCGTGAATATAACCTGATATACCTTGCTGAGACGCAACAGAATGACTGGCAAGTCAGGCGGAGGTGTTTGCTTCTATGTAAGCGATAGCATTCATTTTAAGAAAATAGAGCTGGGTAACATTTCGGACACTCCAATTGAGCAATTATGGGTTGAGTTGCATAATAAGGCAAAAACAATCGCGGTCGGCGTTTTATACAAGCCACCTAATATTTCTTGCAAAGAATTCGCGCACCTAGAACTCACAGTCGAGCACCTCTAGCAAGAATACGACGACACTATTCTTATGGGCGATTTCAACGTTAATATGCTTAGATCAAACAGTAGCAACGCAAAATTCTTAAACGAAATAATAAATACGTATGGTTTTAGCCAGTTAATAAGATCACCGACTAGGCTATCACTCACAACAGAAACTTTATTGGACTTAATAATTGTCAAAGATAAAAACAAAGTAGTTTCTTGCGAACAAACGAAGAACTAGGATTTACTGATCACAACTTAATATATGTAACATATGAATTCCCAGTCAGAACTGCAATGCTGATATATAAGCTAATTCGTTGTTACAATAATTTTGATGTGCAATCATGATCTCAACCAAATAACATGGATCAATGTGTTATATTCCAGAACAATTGATGAAAAAGTAAATAATTTTAGCAATAATATTAATACACTCTTCAACAAACACGCGCCACTAGTACGTGTCGAACGCAAAAAAATAATCTGTGCCCTGGATATCACACGAGCTAAGAGGCAAGATGAAAGAAAGGGACAAGGCCAAGAAACTTTACCTTAAAACCAGAACAGAAGAGCACTTTTACGATTACAAAAAGCTTCGAAACCTTGTCAAGTATTTGGTCAGGAATTCCAAACTCACTTACTTTACAAACTGTTCTCAATAACACAGAAACCCAACAACACTGTGAAGAGACCTTGAACTGTTTAATGTAGTTGCACCCTATAACTCGACAGTTCCTGTTGAGCTGCAGAACCCTGACAAAATTAACTACTGTTTTATACAAATCTCTAACTTATATTCTTCCATTTCCCAAAACAACAATATAAATTTTTATGAACATGGTCTAGAATGGATAGCAGTGGAGGAATCTGAAGTTTATAAAACAGTGAACAGTATTAAATCCCCAGCTGTAGGACGCAATGGTATAAGTATAAACATGATTACACTTTGCACACCAAACTGCATACCAGCATTGACGGACATTATAAATTTTTCACTTAAATCATCCACCTACCCTTTACAGTGGAAATCTTCCAAGGTGATCCCGTTACTTAAAACCACAGACCCACATGACTACAAAGATCTACGCCCCATTAGCATTCTGCCTGTTCTATCTAAAATAATCTAAAAACTTGTGCATAAACAGCTAAGCAAAGCCCTAGATGAACGAAATGTTCTGTATGACAAACAATCTGGATTTCGGAAAGGCCACAGTACATACATATCTCTATCTGATGTAACAGATAAAATTTTTAGAGCGATTGATAGCTCAAACATAATGCTAGTAATTTTTTTAGATTTTTCTAAGGCATTCGACACTATGGACCATGAAGTTTTACTGTCGCGACTTGCAGAAGCTGGCATCTCACAAAGAACACACAAATGGTTCCGGGATTTTCTCAGTAACCGGAAACAGCAGGTAGAAATAGAGATGGCCACAGGCACTTTAAAATCCAAAGAAAGGTTTATACAGTCCGGTGTACCTCAAGGTAGTATACTGGTGCCAATTCTTTTTTCGTTATACGTTGCAGAACTGCCTAAATGTTTCAAGTACTTGTACTGCCATCAATACACAGACGATACTCAGTTATATATGGAGACTGGTACCAGAGAAATCCAGGACACAACAAGGAAAATTAATGAAGATCTCGAGTGGCTTCATAAATAGTGTATCAGTAATAAATTAAAACTGAATGCAGATAAATGTAAATAACATGACAGTTGGGACCAGCAAAATCCTAACGAAACTTAATACTGACCAACAAATTAAAATTAATGGAACTGTAACTCCCAAATGCGAAAACTATCGTAACCTTGGAATTGTTTTCGATCAAAATCTTTCTTGGAACAAACATTTCTCTTCTCTCCTTCAAACCGGCTACTACAAACTTAAGCACGTTGATAAATTTAAACAAATTCTTCCACCTTCTCTGAAACTCAAGCTTTGTGACAGTATTGTTTTATCCTCCTTCAACTACTGCTCTGGCCTTTTCTGTAGTTTAGACAACTCTTTGTAATTCAGGGTCCAAAATCTTCAGAATGCATGTGTAAGGTATATGTACATAACCTAAAATGAAGGGACCACATCACAGAACCCTTAATTAAAACCGGTTGGCTGAACATGGAAACAGACGACAATTTAACTTTGCCACACAACTCAAATCAATTCTCCATAATAAAATTCCAAAATTCTTAACATCAAAACTACTACAGTTAAACTCTATCCATTTGTACAACACCAGGCATAAAATGAACTCCCAAATACCACGTCACAACAGTATAGCATTTAAGCGATCATTCAGCTAGGTGGCCAGTCGTGTCTGGAACGAGTTACCCACAAAGTTAAAGAAAACTGTGGATCATTAAGTGTATTTAAGAAAAAGTACAAAGAGTTCCTACCGACAGGCCAAAATCGAAAATAAATAAAACAATTATATAAAGATGGCAGGATACTAATTCAGCATTATGTAACATATCTCACGATTTGTAAACTCTCATATTTTTTACGTAACAGTCTTAGTTTAATCTTCTTTATTAATAACTTTTGTAATTTAGCAAATAAATTTTTTTGTATCTTATTGCTTCTTCTAATCATTGTGTTTTTTATAACTGTATGTAGTCAACAATATGCACGACAAATTTTAAAACGGCCGTGGTGCTGAATTTTGCTCGTGTTAAAATAAATAAATAAATGTGAGTTCTGGTAGTTTTGATCTGCAGAGTACTGTACTATTAGCTTCAAAGTTTATTACTTCTGACATTCTTTCTGCAGAAAATAGGTTTGATGGACAGCTTGTAAATATTTCCCTCCATGATTTGTTAGTTATGTAAAAAGATTGATGACTTTCAGCACAACACGGTTACCTTAAGCAGTTACATTATTAACACTACACAAGGCAAGGTAGTAGTAGATCAACCACAGAAGAGTGACGAATAAGAGTTTTAAATTGATGGAGCAAAGATTAATTTGATTAGGATTTACCAGACACCTGAGCAGATTTAACAGCTAGAATCATGTTGCGAAATTTGCAGTTAAAGTGTTTACTGTTTGCCATGTAGACGTAACTATCAGCAGCTTTCCAAGTGTGTTGGAATAGTAAAATATTCTAAGTATGGAATATTTTCTCTGCCAAAAGCATTGGAAGATGATATGGAAACAGAAGTGGCTGAAGTATCTAAGCAAAGTATGCATTTAAGAAACTTTAAAACTTGCATAATTGGACGGTGTTATGCATCAATCAGCTATGAGCAAATTATTAGTTGTAAATAAAAATGTATTTAAAGGTTCTCAACTTCGAACAGTTCTTACAAGAAGTAGGCCCATTTTAGTCTTGTAAAAGAAATATTTGAAACACACTACAGGACCAAAATACTTTTTAAGACAGTTTTAAAACTGAAAACTTTTTCACCTGTATTACTTAACAATATCGATTGGCGCATAGCTGGTTGATGCATAACGCCGTCCAATTGATCATGTAGGAAGGATACACACAAATAATGTGTTAGTTTGAAAATAATAAAATAGAAGGAAATGCTAGAAGAAAAGAAATAAAAGGATGAAATAGCAATTTGTTTTGCTCAAATTGCATACACTGCAGTAAAGGAAGGTAAGGGTGGGAAGTTCTATGAAAGACTAATTATTTTGAACAACTTAATGGAATGGATTTTGGAGACATAAATAATTCATGAAAATTTTTCGAAACATTCCAAATTGCTATGTTTGAAACATTGCAAAATAAGTATTCTGACTTCTTAACAACCCAAAATCCCATCACCAAACAATTGCAGCTAGTGTCTATAACTGCTGACAAGATTACTAGACAGTGTAGGACTTACCAAATTGTTTGTATACGTACTTACTTTAGTAGGAGTCTAGACATGCATTCTGCTGGATTTGTCACCATGTGGAACATCCCATAAAGGAGAGGTGTTGACTATGAAGATAGAAGATTATCTCACAAAATGTGGGATCAATTTGACCCATAAATTAAATGGAATGGCCTTTTATGGACAGAATTTTTATCGAAATGTCCATCAGAAATTTGCAGAGATGTGTGAAAGTGAAGTTGGCATTAACTCTTGTTACTAACATGGGACAGTGTTCACAGACAAGTATGTGCTCTCAGGGATGTTAGGTAAACACAGTCTTGTGCATGGTTAGAGAAATAGATTAGTGTAGTTAGTGAAATCTTGAACTAGAAGTAGAGCATTTCTTATGAAGAGCTAATTGCTGTATCAGATGAACTTGGATCTGCCATGTTGAATCCAATATATTTTCAAGAAACCAGATTTGTTCAAAGTGACTTAAGGGTTAGCAAAACTTTTATGGAAGACTTTCCCCTGTTTTATAGTCACTTGCAAAATAAACTAAGCAATGGCATTTAAAGTCTGCAACACACCAAAGCTAAGGAATTTTCTACCCTTCTCAGTAATTTTCGTTCTCTAATTTATGTTTCCTGCTTTTTGGGACTATTGACATCTTGCAACTAATTACAGTGTTCAGCTGTTTTAATTCAGTCTGTCAATACAGTACAGTCTCGTTATAGTGAAATGTCACGGTTCTGGGTTCGAACTTCGCTATAGCAGTGTCTTCGCTGTATCCGAATTTGGTCGATTCTGACCCCTAAACCCAAAAATTCCATTGAAACTGTCTTAAATCTTATTTAACTACAAAATAGTACGTTAACTTAAAGAAATATATGCTTATTTTAACAGGTTAGTATGCGCTGGTTACAATGATACCCAACAAATATGGGTGCAACTATTCGCTAAGTCAAAACGGGCCAAAAACTCCGCTGCATCATTTAAGTATGGCTATCAATCGCTGAACTGCCTCAACGGTGTCCCGCATGCGCTGGCACGCAGCAGGAGTGCACGCACCGGCAGTCAACACGATTACACTACCAGCTGCTGCAGGCCAATGGATCGCAGCTGTAAAATTATGTTCCATCATTCGAACTTTGAAGACTTTGGCTACAGGAGTAACTCAGAAAGTGCGCACGGCTGAGCGAGCGATGCTGTGCTGCGTAACAAACATGCACCTAAATCCTAATCCTGGTGGCTGGCAAGTGAACAAGCATCCAGTTACCCAGTCCACACAGCGCGGCAGTGGACAGCACGGTTACTAATTCACGGATAGTGCTTTGCGTCTTCGTCAGATTGTGCTACTGTGCTTTACCGATTAATTATTTTACTGATAGATTGTAGTGGTGTCCAGCTAGATTATTTTCAGTCACGTACCGTGATAAACCAGCGTATCTATGAAAATAAATACGTTGTTATAGTATTATTTAAGCTGACTCTTTACAACGAATTTACTAACCTAAATAACAAGTTTCACCGATGCTAAAAAAAAGGCTCGAGTACAAAGTATTTTTAATGAGCAGCAACCAGTTTGTTTCGACATGTTGGTCCATTATATGGTTGTCCGTATCGACATAAACCAGCCGAAGTGGGATGCACTGAGGGCTATCCGAGCCATTTGCACCAGCTGGGATCATCGGTCCTGTGATCGGCACATTTCGTCCTCGTGTCTGGTTAAACCAGACGA
Source organism: Medauroidea extradentata (assembly GCA_003012365.1). Taxonomy (NCBI): domain Eukaryota; kingdom Metazoa; phylum Arthropoda; class Insecta; order Phasmatodea; family Phasmatidae; genus Medauroidea; species Medauroidea extradentata. The sequence continues at coordinate 36,869 of PNEQ01030613.1, forward strand.
GCAGATCTTTCGCTACATCTTCGTGGTCGGCACCGCGCAGCTTTTGAACTTAATATTCTGACCTCCTTTTTCCACTGCAGCCACAGTTATCCCCCCCCCCAAAAAAAAATTGTCGACAAACTGGATGGTACTGGACCATATTTGCGGGCAACGTCTGCCTTGACCTCGTGTTTGCTTTGACCTTTTATCTTCATCTATCTTCAATCCCACACTTGGTAGCGAGATCCAAGGTCTTCCATTTGCTTCTCACGTTATAAAATCACGTGAGAAATAATTCAAATCTGAAAAACTGCGTAGGTCGTCAGTAATCTTAGCACAAAATCTAATCAAAAAAACTTAACAAAATCAAAATCCATAATCATAATCCAAAATCTTAATCCAGAGTCTTAATCCAAAGCCTTAATCCAAAGTCTTAATCCAAAGTCTTAATCCAAAGTCTTAATCCAAAGTCGTGATCTAAAATCGTAATCAATAAATAAAATCAGAAAGCCAGCTGTATATTAAACTAAACATGGTTGAATGCTCAATGATTAACTGTGGAAGCTTAGCCAACGGTCACCTGGGTTGATATGAGGTGGGGGAAATAATAGTTAGTGCAATTCTATTGTTAGAACGACACGCACTTGAGTTTGGGGAGGGAAGCGAGATGTCCAGGCAAAAGCATGACCTACGTGACAGTGCCAGCGGACTGGCATGGAAGGAAGGGGGAATGGTGGCGGCACGATGGGTCGGCGCTAGGGGTGAAGGTAATCTGTACATCCCGCTGTCAAGATAACAAATACCTACTCACTTCACAAGGTTACATACATCGCCGCAAGCTTGCTTCACATGGTCACGAATCTTGCTGCAAGCCTGCATCACACGACCCACCATACATGTTTCTACTCATAAAGTTCACATTTTTAATGGAATTTTTTTGCGATTTTTTAACGGTTCCTCAAAAAAACTTCACTTTAACCGTGTTTTCGCTATTTCCATGTTTGCTATGACGGGATTCTACTGTATGTGCATGTGAAATTTGTATGATGAATTCACTAACTTGTGTGACAAACTGCAAGACATGAAATTAAAGCTGGAACAGGGTGAGCTCTAAGAATATTTTTCATTTCTTACATTTGAAATTGAGTGCCTATAGTGTGACTTGTTTTGTGGATATCTTTTGTTGGATGTTGAAGAATGTCTATAGCTCAGAAGTAAGTCAAAAGTTCTAAGTCTTGTTTTGACATTTCTGGTACTAATCTGGTTAAATTTTATGTTCAAAAGAAACACTTACTCTACACACAATGTCTGAACCACCAGTAGTGAAAGAAATGAGGCTATGTTTTTCATGTGACACGGTAATGAAGCCATTCCATGAATTTATTAGAAGTGTTGAAAAATCCTTAAGGAAGCTCAATGATTTTGTGAATAAAAACAGTGGCTCCTGTGTAAAATGTGAATGAGTCCTTTCATAGTACATATTTTTCAAGGAGAGGGTGTTTCAATGTGTACAACTGAAAAATCCGTCAACAACTTCAGATAGTGACATAATACGACAGACTTTTTATGATAGAATTTAAACAAAATTCCAGATATACTTTTCGTCATTGTACTGTAATGATGATGTAAAGGTAAATGTATGTGGTTGTGTAATGTGTACTAGAGATTATAGTGTGGAACGCTGGTAAGTGGAAACTAACACAGGTGCGTGTGACACAACAAACCTTACGTGGATGTTGGCCACGTGACACATACACATATAGCACTTGCAAATAAAATATAAAAATTACCAGCTGACACTGAGACGGCCAAATCACTACACAAATAAAAATCATTAAAAAACAATTGGAATTAAGATAATCCTGATTTATTTAAGGTGAATTTGAGTGAAAAGAAAAGAAAATAGGTGCTATCCCAATACAGGCTGCTGTGGTATTTAGTATGAAAAATTACTCTCTCCACACATATCACTGACGTACTCCATACACTTCCAAAAAATATCAGACATCATATACATCAATTACATGTTCTGAAGTTATAAAATAAAATCAGTAGGTTCGAAATTCAGCTAAAAAACTAAAGTGTTTGCTCGGCTATTTAATCCAGTGGTAGGCATGAGATACTACACAAAGGACCAGTGGATAGGCTATAGGGTGACGTATTAAAATTAAATTCAGTCTCTCAATTTGTTAGTAGAAGTTCCAAACAGTTTAGATAAAATTGAAACACTTCCTGAGGCGAATTTGGTCAAAATAAGTAGCGTGGAACAAAAATAGTAAAACAGTCCTGGAGGCATAAATTTTTATAAGTTTTACATATTTTCAGTTTAATAAAAATTGAGCCACAGAACAGGGATAAGAAAAATGGAGATAGTAAGAGCCAGTCTTACAGTTCGTATCCCACGACGGCTTGGTGCTCAATACAAACTCTCAAAAAAAAACTGGACAAAACACAGCCTCTTCTTAAAATGGCTTAATACTTTTAATAATCTAGCTCCCTATTTTATGACTCGGCTTCTCGAGTCCCTCAAATTACGACAGCGGCGGCAGGAGCAAGCGTCACTGGAGATCGCCTGCCGTATACGTCTCGCTCGCGTGGGAGTCGGGAAGAAGCTAAAGGACGCCGCTGATAGCGTCACTTCAAACAATCATCAAAAAGGAATTTGAAAAACTCCCTATGCTAGGAACAAGCAAACTCCGGTGATACTGGTTAAAATTCCTCAACTGCATATTCTGCTGAATATTCCAGTACTTTGTCATAGCATAGCTAAAATTATAGCCATTAAAATTCTAAATAAAATTATGCTTATTAAAATTAAGTCAAATTTTGATCATCACGTTAACAAAGACCTAAGGGGCTTTATAATTTTATAAAATTATTATAATATTTCTCTGAAATTAAGTCTTTCATCACTGATTAGTAACATTAACTTACACATTTCCATTACACAAAGTAAATTAACAGAGTAAAAAAAGTAAAATTAAAATGACATTGTCATCTGTAATCTCATTACATCATGGATAACTGTTTGAAAGCAACAAATGAAGCTGTATGTGAGAGCATCGAGTCTGTGATTGGCAATCATCTACATACCCTAACCACATATCACTATTCTTTGATGATGGAGGTTTTCCTTAAGCCCGGTTCACACTATCATTAATTTTATACTCAATTACTGACTTATTTCTGTTCATAATTATTGATAGCGATTTTGTACCAAAATTATGTAGCAAAACTTTTATGTTGCATGTAAACTACCACTGTTTACTAACATCAACAACATAGAGAAAAATATATGTTTACGATGTTGGTTGCTATAATCCGTAAAGTATAACAGTAGAAAATTATTTCACTCACAAGTCAAGCATGTCACTACCAAATAAGTTGCACTATTTTTTATTATTTAGGTTTTGATATCTCCGGCAGCCACTGTTTACCATGAAACAAGAATTTTAATTTCTATTCATATCACATTGGCAGTCCTGCTTATGTATTTTGAATGTACCATGGCAGTAAATGTGCATTAAGCATGCGCGTGAATATACACATCAATGAAAAATTGTACAGGCTCTATCTGTGAAATTAGGTACAGAATTGTGTCTGGAACCAACGTAGTTGCAATACACACTCTTAGTGCTATTTGTACATAATTTGGTATGGAATTCTATACTGAATTATGAATAGTGTGCACTGGGCTTTAGTTGGAATGGCCTACAAATGCGAGCTTCCACCACTTTTTGGAAAGAAGCATTTGAAAAGCACTTCAGTGGGGAATCGTACCACTTCTCCCAAACTTCTGCTTCTTCGAAGTTAAAATCCTTCATCAAAATAAACAATCTGTGAACCAAAGCTTGAAGTCTTACAAAATTAAAAAAAATTGAAAGTATTGAATGCAGATTTGAAAGAAACATTGGCTCACTCACTCTTGCAAAAAAAAAATTACTAAGTCGTGGCACTAATTTAAAATTGTGTACTCAGGCCTGTAAATATTTTCATTTATTTATTTATTTATATTGAGGGACTAGATGAACGAAACAATCATCATATAAGGCCTCAAATTTTAGTTCTATTAATTGTAACATAATATATTCAAACCATTTCTTAACCATTACATCTGCATTAATTTTGCAGAAAAAAAAAGAACCAACCATAGTAGGCCTATGTTCTATTTTCTTACGTGATAAAAATAAATGCTCCGTATGAAGTAAGTTATGTTTCTACTTTTGTTTAAAATTAATGAGAGTTTGGGAATGAAACATTATGATGACTTACGTATGACACGCAGGAAATGTAAACCGGAAGTTTTCACAGAAAGAAATTTGTATAGAATTCATACAATTCCTTTGCGTGCGCACCTAGCTCTGTTTCATTGTTAGTGATTGGATGTGGACGACTTTAACGCGTATCGAGGGTTTTACCTGCAAATCACTTATGTATAGTGACGTCGTAACAATACTGGTATAATCACAGTCTAACTAAATACATCTCTGTGCAAAAACACACTGACAAATAACCATAAAGCAGCGCTGCAGATGGCACGTAAAAAACTGAGACAAGTTGTTGCCTAATATTTTCGCAAAAAAATCTTGTTTCTACGAATAAATCGTTTCTCTTTAACTACACAATACGACTTAATTACACTTATTAAAAAACTATTTTCATCTGTTAGAAACAGAATGATTCAGCATAAGTTAAACTGACTATTTTAAATATGTAAAACATTAAGTCCTACTTTTCCTGCAAAAAGACAAAAAACTAATTAATTTCAATTCAAAGTTTAAGTTCCCTAGTGAACTCAAATATGCATATAATTCCGTTTTCTCTTATCTTACTTCCTTATTGTCAGTAATGTTATCAGTTCTTTCTCGCCACACTTTCATCGCAATCTTTGCCCTTTTATTTCATTTATGTGGATTACCAGGCCATGGTTTACTGGTTTACCAGGATATTTTTTGCCCATTACCATTTACTGCTATTATTGTTGTCGTATTTATAAAATGAATTGCGAGAAAATAAAATTCACTATATTGTACTCCAATTCTACGTGTAAAATATTACAAATATAAGCTAATTCTAACACAGCAAACACTTCCAGGTTTCCTTTATTAGGTCAAACAGGATGTTTACTGTTCCCCCACTACTTTTCAAGTGTTTAAAAGGAAGAGACACACCCCGCTGTGCAATGTTTCGGAAATGATGGTCAGGAACGCGTGCAAAACCGGCTTAACTGAGGTACACTCTGATACAAGTGTGTTGTAGGCAGGTTACCAATGCTCAATATAGACGTCCAGTAGTACATACGTAGCTTGTCTTACAAGTTACAAAAGTAACTGATATCGGTTTTTATACACAGCTAATGCATTAAATTTTATACTGAAGTAATTTTCAATAGTTTTACTTGTGTGCTTAGAAAGATAATCACTACGATTCCGACGCTAATTTTCAGCACAATTCAGGATGTCAATACTTACTTACCTTTTAATCTATCACCTTCTTATTAGATCAATATGTTGTACAGACCACACAGATTCTATTACTACTAAATTGCTGAAAAGAAAATAATAGGAACTATGTGGGGTATGCTCCAAAAATTGCATGATTGGGACTTTCAAGTGTTATATCGTGAAAACTATAATGATTTGGCAACAATTAATTGCGTCAACAAGGTGCACTTCAAAGGAACTTTCAACTAACTAAATAAAAAATTTTCGAGAAATATGACTTTAATGACATTGTCACCTGTGTGGATGATGAATAGTGGTGGAGGAGTTACTGAGGATGTTAATTTTGAAAACAATATACATGTAAACTTTTACAACCCCTGCTGGACCAATAACATCATTGAAGATGTTATTTGCAGACAGTGTGCGAGTGCCTCTCGAGAATGTGTTGTGAAAGCTGAGTTAATCAGATCTCTCTATAAGAACTGGACATTCACATAATATTTCAGTAGCCATGTGTGATGAAATTTCAATGCTGTTCCAAAAATATAAAAAAGGAAGATGGTGAGACATTTAAAATTGCTATTATTAGTATTAGATAGGAATTATTTGTATGTTTTCGTGTAATAAGTTTACTGTTCCACCTACAGGGCTGTAGTTTTTATTTAAATGATAGATTAATTTTTACTTTAAACTGTACTTAGTGAATAATATTACTTTTTATGAGCTAGGACACTGTGTGTTTATGTAAAATTATTTCAAGAAGATATAAAATTATTGCATCTAAAATCAATGCTTATAAATCAATTTTTTCACAATGTTTGCGAAGCTGTAACTTCTAAACTAGTAAATCTCAGTCATATTTTAACTGGCGTTATATTCCATATGATAATTAACTTTAAGTTTCACATTTTTAAACAACTGCCCACTAGAGATATAAAGCTGTAAAGTAAGCAAAACTTGCAGAAATCACATTTTTACAAACCTGTTGATAAGAAAGTCTAAAGGTCTCAAGCCCCAAATAATTTGTGTACACTGTTACTCAAATGCCTTTAACAATTTTTTCAAGGCTAACACAAACTGCCTTCATCCTGAAAAAAATTTATGACAATGGAAATTTTCGCAATTACCAATTACCAATTACCTTCACAGTTGGCATGGTGGAATAATTTCAGACTGGAATTTGAGTCAAGATTGTAGCACAAAGTGTGCTGAACACATCAAATTTTTTTTCCACCGTGCGAGGACTTTCCAGAGCCGAGATATGGCATTTTACTCCAACCCTTACAAACTGAAAAACTGCTGTGCCCCCATGACAGCAAAATGGCTGCCAGGATCAGGTTATAAGCTATAATTATTTAACTATGCTAGTTTTCGACTGTCAATACATAATGTAAACAAGACAAAATATATTTTTTTTAAAAAATGATAAAGTTACCAGTGTTGGACCACTTGGCTTGAATTGATCCATATGCAGTGTCATGTGACATTGTGCATTGTTGCCTCAGTCTGGCTTTGGCAAGGTCAGGCAACTGCCTCACACCCTTCTGTGCATGCGTACGGGTTTCTGTGTTGTAAGTTTAATTCGGCTATCATGTACTGTACCCAATATAAAATATAAAGCACATTTTCATTATTTGTGTTTTGTACACTTTTTATTTCACTCATTAATACTTTTGTTATATTTTTATTACAACTTAAATTCTACAAGAGCAGGTGACTAGGACAGCAACAGGTTGAAGACTGGGCTTGAGAAGCCGTTTATACTATGGTATATGTAAGTAAGAAAGGAGTGGTTGGGGAGAGGAGGTGAACGAGGTTGAATGGAGGGGTGCTGAGGTGTATCATGTGGTGAACATGCTGATGCTGTATTTTCGAGAAGAGGGAGGGGGAAGGTTCGGACTGTTAATGGGTCACGTGCAGATATAGTGTAAATGCAGAGGGAGTAGGTTTTAGTTTGGACAGGTTCTGATGGGAACATCAGTGGAATTTGTGAGTAAAGGCTGAGTTATAAATGAGTGGAGAGGGAGGGCAGAGTGTGAAGAGGTAGAGTGGGGAAAGACCATGTAAAACTGCATGGATATACAAAATCCAGTCAGTAGCTTGGTGTCCATGGTGGGGTTTGTACGCTGTCCGGCTTGATTTTATGTAGTCAATAATGGCCGTATTGTGGACTTTTTTTTTTCGTGTGTGTATCAAAATTAAAAATATTTTTTTTTTTTTAAATTGATGTCTAAAATGTTACATACATTTTAAGTCTTCAGATTTTTTAAATGACAGATTGATTTTATCAGAAATTGATGGGCTACATATAGGTTTGTAAGAGGGAGGGTAAAGTGTCTAGACCTCGCGAACCTCTCGGAAAATATTGTCCATGTATTGCAATTTTACAATATATATGTTAAAAATTTATTTTTTCAGATTTTTTAAATAGTAGAGCGATTGAATTTATCGGAAATGGATTGGGTATGGTAAAAACTGTTGTGGGGCTTTAGCAGTTGCCATTGTAAGTATTTACATGTAAATTAAATTTTAAAATATATATAAAAAATTGATTTTTAAAATAAATAACATATTTAATTATGTTATTAATTTTGTTGATTGATTTTGTATTGCGTAAGAGTATGATGGGGTCCTTAGCTATAAATGTTATTAGTACCTATATGTATGTAAGTATAGTAATAGAACATTAAATGTATTAGTATTAATATTAAATGAAGATATACAATTTTTGGTAGAAGAATATTAGTTGATTTTTAAATAAAAAAGCACAGTGCATATATTTAACTATAATAATAAATTTATACAAAGTTAAAAATAAATTTAAAAAATAATTAATAAATTATATTTCTAATTAAGAATATAAATTAATTTTAATATTGATGCTCAGTGTCCATGAGTCCATGGGCCAGAAAAAATGGTTCATCTAGTCGCATTGTGATGACATTAGTGTCACACTGCTGTTGTGACAGCCACTAAGTTTTGTTGAGTCAAAGGAAAAATTTAAATTTTTGAGGAATAATATTTTGGCATTTTTGTGGATAAAAGAAGTTTTTTGTGACCAAAAAGGAAAAGATGGTGATAGCCAGAGCGTGACGCCTTAATATTGGTGTTAGCACCTTGTACCACCTTTGGAATCCATGCACCAAAATCCGTGACACTAAACTGCTCACATGTTTGTTAATAAATATTTTTTTATATTTGTGTGTAGTTATCTGGTTAGTAAGGGCGTGGTCTACCGCAATTTTCATCATCATTATTTAATATTTTATTTGTACCAGATATTTTTTTTCTTATTTAATACACAAAATGTGACTAAATTTGGCTCTTATGAAATTTTTTTATCTTTCATAGTTTTCGCGTAATAGCTTGTTAAAATCATTTTTTGCATGTTTCCGTTTTAACGATTACACTAAAACCAACTGATATAACAAACTCAAAAAATCACAGTGGATAAAGAGATTGCAGGCTACAATGACATGTACATAAAATTAAAGAATAAAAATATTTGTTTTGGGTTTTAGCATTTTTATTTAATTGAAATGATTTTTATTCTTTAATTTTATGAGCATGTCGTTGTAGCCTGCAATGTCTTTATACACTGTGATTTTTTTAGTTTGGTATAGCAGTTGGTTTTAGTGTAGTCGTTAAAACGGGAACATGCAAAATATGACTTTAACAAGCCATTACGCGAAAACTATGAGAGAAAAAAATTTCATAAGAGCCAAATTTATTTACATTTTGTGTCTAAAGTAAGGAAAAAAATATGTGGTACAAATAAGATATAAAAAATGGAGATGAAAATTGCAGTAGACCGCGCCCTTAAATTTTTAAATTTAGTACTGGAATTTAATTTATTTTTTAAATTTATATTTAAAAACCAAATTGTTACAACTGCCAGGATGTTTTAAGTAAAAGGTAGATTAAATAGAGATTTCTGGGATGTATTTAAGTCATTTTTCACCCACCCGAACAACTGTTTATTAAAATGTATAAATTTTTGCTGGTAACTTATGTTCATCTTTGACGTGGAGTACAATTTTTAAAACTATAATTATTAGATGTAGTCACAAGAACAATATTGCTTAGAAGAGAGTATTTGACCTCCCCAATGTTGCCAAGAAGATGTACACTGAACAGAATATGCATATTTTTTTGTTATCTGAAATTTATCTTTCACATTCATTTTGTCAAAAATTAGTAGTATTGTTTATGAAAACTCAAAGCTGACATATTCTGTATGAAATTATTTCTGAGGTAGGCAGTTGCAACCTTCCTTTGACAAAAAAATAAGTGTGATAAATGAAGAGCTTCTTATTCGAAGGTGAGAAGACATTTTTCTTCAGTGCATTATCTTGAAAATGTCAGTGATTCATTATTGTAATATTAATACATTATTATTACACATTTATTACATTTCACGCTTTGAAGTGTAGGTATGGCACTTCTAGTCAAAAAATTAAAAGTATCGCATAACAGTAACTGCATTAAGAAAACATGGCGTCTAAACAGTAGTACCTAGCAGAATCAATCCAGTAATGAGTTGAGACCAAATTTAGTTTGAAACAAGATCTTTGAATGTTAAGGATAAGAATGTACATTCAGTTTTTGCTACCTTTCTTGTATTCTTGCTTTGTGTGAATTGGTGTGAGGTCTACTTTTTGTATGTCTTTCGTGTGATTTGCAGCGCAATAATTTTTTCATTGTACTGAAAAAATTTGTATTCTGTTTACAGGGAAAAGCAGAACATATAACAATATCTGGTCATGATGGTGGGACTGGTGCAAGTTCCTGGACTGGAATAAAAAATGCTGGCTTACCTTGGGAGTTGGGCATTGCTGAAACTCACCAGGTTCTAGTTCTTAATAATCTTCGGTCCAGAGTAGTTCTGCAAGCTGATGGTCAGATACGAACAGGTACTGAGTGTATAGTAACATAAATAGAGAAGTGTTAAATTTGTTAATTTAACTACATGCTTGTTGGAATCCATGCTTCTGTGTGTACTAAAGCCTGGACCATTTGTCTATTAGCTGATATTCACTGGAACGGCAGACATTTGATGAATGGATGGGGTTCGAGTGTAAGGAGGACAATTTTTTCTTACTTGCAAATCACTAAAATTGAAAATCACTGTGTACATTTAATTATACTGTGTATAAATACAGTTACATTTATGAAAATATTTAATTTGTATGATAAGCATAAAACTTTGATGATGTTTTTTGGTCTATAATTATGCTGCACTGTTTTATTTATTTATTTTGATGTTGCCACAAAAAATAATAATTACTAGAATAAATCACTACATGTTTTGTGAAATACTTGTGGTCTGAGATTTTTGGCTGGGTTCTTAGCCATGTTGCACAGTAGCACATTGTAATAGAACAGTGAAATATTGTCACCGTCTTAGTTCCCATACTGTCTTCTGCCGTGTCATGTAGACTGGGTGCCTTGATGTTTGTTCACCTGCTGGGTTGTGTAGATATATAGAATGAAAATGTTGTGTGTGCACACTCTAGTTATTTGTTTGCAATGTATGTACATAAATACATTGTGCACATAGGTTGTTCATAGTAACAGGTCATAATGTCATTCTTCATATTTATACGTTATTAATTTTATTCATATGTAATTTTATTTGGTTTGTATGTTGGAAACAAATATGGAAATACTAATGGGAAAAAAGGAAACAGTATATTGGATGGAATTATGCAGAAGGGTAACAATTTACGAATTACTGGAGTTGAGGTATTCTAGGTCGAAGTCTTTTGTGGCCATATAAACTTATTAAAAATCACTTTTTCTTGTCTCTTATTATTATTCAAATATTGTGATTAGTATATGCTTTTCTCTTTTTCTAAGATATAATTCTTACCTTCATCTTCTACTTGGTATGATTGTCTCAAAATAAAATTCTTTGTGGACTGGTTCCATTTTGCATAGCTGCATCCAATTTAGGTTTATCTTAGAAAATTTTTCAGAAAATGGAGCTCTCTCAACACAATGTACATCCTTGCATTCTGTTTGCATTGATATTCAGGGTCTTAATTTTGTTGCTGTTGCATAAAACCTACTTCAGAAACAAACCATTATCTAATACTGTATGTAGGTCACCAATAACCATAGCATAACATTAAAATAAATATTAAGTTATGTAAGCAGGTTTTGAATCTTGGCAAAACACAATGTTAGAATCCAAAATTGTAATCAGTTAATCAAGCAGATAATCCGAGTTATATAAAATCTAGCGAAATTAAAATAACAATTGTGAATAACTATAGAATAACTGAACATAACTGCCTCGAGAAAATAATGGTAATAGATTGCTTGGTCCATTAGTGAGCTGGCAAGGATGAAGAATGTGTTACATGACAGTGGCAGAAGGTGGCAGGAGGAAGCTAAGGGTGTTGGAGCTACATCAGATATACAGCAAAAACGTTCTTCGAATGGTCATGAAGGCCGCTACGAGCCTGCTGCACATGATATTATCATACATGTTTCAGCTCATAAAATCGTAATTCATGGAATATTTTTGTAATGTTTTTGATGGTTCATAAAGAAGACCTCGTTATACAAATGTGTTATAACTGTCATCAAGTTCCCTATTATGGGATTCCACTTTATTTTCTTTATGATTTACAACTACCTACACTTAATGTTATCCTGTTCATGTAGGTGTAACTACAGCCTCATAAATTAAAGCCTCAATTCTAATAACAAACATCCAATAATTTCAGTTGTTTCACGACATTCTCGGGACACTTACACATACTAATTAAAAAAAAGCCAAAATTGAAAGAGTTTAAATTTGAGGTAATTTAAAAATTTTTTCATCTGCAAAGAGCATTACCATATTCAAGTGTGTGCTGCTACCATGGAGACAGGTGTAAAAATGTAGTTTTTTAATTTGGATAGTTTTGCTAGGTTGGGGAACTACAATAACAGTTAATACGTGGCACTGTAACTCCTCGCTAAACGTTGATGCATATACAGATTGCTGAATGTGCGGCACAATCTCGGCAGCTAGACACATGAGTTCAGCAGCGCCGGCATCAATCACTCCCTGCTTGCTGCTCCGTGTGCACAGGCCACACTTGCATGAGACTTGTACGGATTCTGTTGAAATTTATGTTGCCAACAGTTTTTACGCTAATGTTATTATCATTCACAAGTTCTGTCACTACCTCTCTTTTATCTAATGTGTCAGTTATTTGCAGCTTCTGTTTAGTTGTCAAAGCCACCTTTTGACGTTTGCATGGCATTTGAACTGTAGTGTTGTGAACTTTGCTGATATCAATGTAACTGTAAAGACCATCCGACGCTGTAGTAAATGTGCCTGTGTGCATTCACGTCTGGTCTCGTGGAGAAAAGAAATACAGTAAAACCTTGAAGTGCTCGGGACAGAAATTTTGTACTTCGAATTACATAACTTCGAGTTATTCAATTTTAAAGGATATTTTTTTAGCTGAGGTTCAAAGTCGGTGTTTCTACACCCATTCTTATGGTAGTCTTTGAGAACTGTTAAGTATTTGAATGGAAAAGGGGAATAGTAGTATGAAGTTATTGGACTGTTACACTAGGGGGGCGGCTCACTACCTCAACCTCCCACTAAACCAGAACATGTAAACACTCGGGGAGTATCTAGGGCTAGGGGAAGGTAGGAAGATCAGCGACGTGACCCGAAGGTCAGAAAATGACAACAGTTTAGGTCAAAACTGCTGTATATTATCAGAGCTCAAAGAGGTACAAGAGATACAATACATGATTATGCAACATACGTTGCCGACACTGATCAAGAGAGAAACCATTAAGTTAAATCGGGCGGGACGGGAAAGGTATACAATAACGAGAACTAAACTCCTTACCGTGGCGGTAATCAACCGAAGTAGACAGGTGCGGCTCGGCCCAAGCTACAAATCACGACTCGCCACCTGGCCGTGGGCCGGCACGAAGGAAGCAGTGGAGGAGGGGAGGGGAAGGTGCGCACGCAGCGCGGAGCACGAACGGGGTGGGGAGGGAGGGGAGGCGCTGGCGGGAGGCTTCGAACTGGGCGGTCGACACTTAGTCCACAAAATGGCGTCCAGCCTGGATGGTTGGACCACATGGCACAACTCCCCCCTCTTGAGTCTTCGATCTTCTTGAAGTTTACATAACGAGATCATCCAGAGTCAATTGGATCGGGTGGAGGGAGGGCCTCCAACTGGATGTCGGTATCCAGGCTCGGGCAATGGGACACAGTGAAGGTCCGTCAACCAGATGGCCACGTCCATGGCCAAGAGGGCGGACGCCAAACTTTGAGGACGGCACCTCGACATCAGGACCGCTAAGCGCCACACGGTGCGACAGGCCAACCAGAGGGCCTCGTCTCCCAAGAGTCCAGCGCTTTCCCAGGAACCAGGGCAAGGTCGGGCGACATGTAAACAAACACACTCTTGAAACAGCGACCGATCACTTTACAAGTTAACAATACAAGTGCTTACACAAAAGATTACAGCATGATTATTCATTAACATGTCATTCCAGAGAAGTTGTTGCACCTCCGTTAATACAGCATATTAATACCAAAAATACATATATAAAATATATGCCCCTCGTGACAATAAATTTTCAAAATACAGGGGATCCACTATACCTTCAATAATCATAAAATAAATCGGGTCGTCACCCACACAGTACTCTATGCTTCGTATCGCATAGCTCCTAGTCACTGATAATAATAAAACACATTGTAAATCACACAATTCATCTTCAAAAAACACACATATTAAGCGAATGGCCATTCCTTATCCACTAATAAGCATATTCATAGATATCATAAAGAAAGTAACCCTATACACATCACTCTTCCAGCTGGATTATAAACACTATTCAGTATACCTATATATAACAACCAGTGACAATCTTAAATCATATTCAGTATACATACACTAGACCCCCGATTTTACGAATACTCACGGTTCCTCTCATCGCATTCGTAAAATCGCTACCTTCGTAAATTTGATAGCGGCTTATTTTTGCCCCCCCCTTCCTTTTCCATAACAGAAAATTTTAAAATTTCATTTTTTCTGCAAAGTGTCTCTAGGCCCCGACTTCAGTAGCGTTTTGCGGGAAATTAACTAACGTAATAATGTAAACATAAATTGATATCAGTAGCCAGACGTCACACTGTTGAGCGGTAGATATGACCCACCCTTGTCCCCAAAAAATAAGAAAATCGAGATTCCGAGTGTCTTCTCTCGAGCAAATAGCCCGACTCCTGTAGCATTTAACGGAAAAATAAAGCAAGTGATGGTTTAAATATAAATTTATATCAATAGTCAGACGTCTTATGATCAAAAGAACACCGCTAAACAATAGATATGACCAATCCTTTTCCTAAAAAAATGAGAAAATCGAGATTCCGAGTGTCTTCTCTCGAGCGAATAGACCGACTTGCGTAGCATTTAACGGAAAAATAACGCGAGTGATAGTTGAAATATAAATTTATATCACTAGGCAAACGTCTTACAATCAAAAGAACACCGCTAAACAATAGATGTGATTGACCCTTGTCCTTTAAAAAAAAAACCGAGCTTTCGAGTGCGTTCTCACGAGCGATTGGCCGATTTGCGTAGCGTTTAATGGGAAAAAAAAGTTCGGCATTCCTTACTAGTAAAATGCCCTTGTAAATTATTCACCAAAGAATGAAGGAATAAGCGGATGTATTTATTCATTGCGCAGTTTTATATAACTTAACGTAAAAACATTCCCTTGACGTTGTTGATGAATTGTATGAGAATGTAGATACTAGTAGCGTGCAGAGCGGACAGATAGCACAACTGTACGAACGTTCACAAGATGGCAGATAGATAGCGGCACCGTAGCATATACTGACGTTCCAAAAACGCCATTTTGTGACGTTCTTACCTAAAATAGTTGAGAATTACATGTATAAGTGATTGAAAATAATCACATTCACAGCCTGTATATGCGGTAAAAATAAATTAGGCGTTCGGGGATTACGTAATACACGAACGTCTATTTATTTTCCAAGTTCGACATACCCGGAGACAAATGTTTCTACACTTGGAAAATAGGTAGCGCTATTATCGTGCTCACTTGTGAAACAGTTTTACGACATGCAGTAATGCATTTTTTAAGCAAATTATGCGCCAAGTCAATTGTTTTAAGTACGTATGGTGTTAACGCAATAAAGAAAAATATCACGCTATTAATAATAGGGTTCATGTAAAAAAGTAAATTCATTCGGCGCGAGGCGAGAGATATATAAAACGTCGTGAAACAGCCTAGAAGGAGGCTGAACTATAGTTAAATGAGCATATGCGCATGCGCTGGAACTTTGCGTCTATAGTACGACCTCAATATAGATCCTAATACGTCGTAGTTGGAGACAGGCCGGCCGGCTTGGCACAGGCGGCGATGCCGCCGCGCGGTTTTCAAACTGTCACTGCCACATTTTTAAACGGATTTTTGCTATTTTTGTTTTATTTTTAATATTGTGACTTACCAAGTAATAACTGCAACTCTACAATTCATATTTTAATGCCGTGAATTAGATACAGTATGTTTTATTCATTGTCAACGTAATTCCTTACAATTTTTTTTTGTCATATAATTTTGTTATTTTTTGAGGCTTCCTGAGATTGTATTCGTAGAATCGCTGCCTTCGTTAAATCCAGGGTTCGTAAAATCGGGGGTCTAGTGTATATATATCAACCAATCGTTCACGGTGTGACATTTACCAGCTGCATCGGTACCATGCGCAACTTACATCACTATCTTTACGCTAACTATACTAAACCACTTAATTAACTTAACTATCACACACCATTTTCACTCACATCCACACCACGTTAGCCAACAATAAGAAATTACACTAACTAATCTAACCTAAGCTAAACTAAGCTAAGCGCGCCTACCTACACACAAAAAACACCAACTAACACAGAATCTCAACATAAACAAACACGCCGGCAACTACAGCCAAAACACACACGACAAAACACACCACCACAACACAAACACTACTGGGCCGATCCACGCCCGCTTCTTCGGTGGGGCGGCGACTGAGCACAGAAGAGGCGTCCTCGTCCTTTGACATCTTCACGGGTCTTGTTCATCGTCAGGCGCCTTCTTAACATGTGTCATGTGGGCCTTACGAACAGTTTTACCTGAAACAGGGTCTTGCAACAACAAGGTATTAGGCCCCAAAAATCTGCTAACTCTTAGTGGTCCTATGTAGGGTGGCTGCAATTTACTAGTGGTTGCCGATAACTTTGATGCCTGCACATAGGAACGACAATACACAATATCTCCTACAGCAAAGTTAGCCGGAGATCGACCGGCGTTAACCCGTGCTTGCACCTGCCGTTTCGCATCCACCAGATTCCCAGCAACTTCCTGAACTAACAGCTCACGCTGACCATCTGACAACGGCAAAGATGGGGAAGGCACACCCCAGATGTTAGGCAAGGGGTGTATCAGGTCGCAACCCAAAAACACCCTTGCTGGAGTGTTTTTCGTCACACCATGCACAGACGAATTAAACCCGAGGTTCACCAAATCCAGGTCTTCGTCCCAGGCCGCATGGTCGGTATTATACAAGGCAATGAGCGCTATTTTAAGATTGCGATTAAAACGCTCTACTGTATTACCACAGGGATAATACGGACTACTCGTATAATGTCTTACCGCCCAGCGGTTACACATATTTTTTAATTCCTTAGACCCAAAATAGGTAGCATTATCACTCACAAGGTTAACGGGTGCCCCGACTACACTCCAAACATTCTCGGTCAGATGCCGAACAATAGTTCGAGCGGTCATGTTCCTCATTGGCAGAAGGAATACAACTTTGAGAATACATCCATCACAATCAAAACACAAACGTTCTGCCGTCTGGAACGAACTAACGGTCCGAACACATCAATGTGGACCGTTTCCCATACAAAGGTTACATCCTCAACTGAGTACAAACCCACGCGAGAATTGCTAGGGGGTTTTGCTCTTAAGCAATCCTTACACTTGGTCACAAAATCCTTGACATCTTTTTTTAACCCAACCCAATGAAATCTAGACGCTATTTTTTTATACGTTCGTTCACAGCCTAAATGTACGCCAAACACCTCCGCCCGGAAAACTTGAGGAACCACTAACAGGTTCTGACGACGGCTCCGACCCACATAATACAATAATCCATCCTTCATGGCGAACGGAAGCACCTCCCCCTTTGCAATCCCACGTTCCCAATTCCGACACTCCTCGTCCCTTTCCTGGGCAGTTCTTAACCCCACATAAAAATTAGGCGCGCTCACAAAGGCGCCACACAACCCAACAGGAACATCCACGTCCGGCTCAAAATCCTCGACAGCAAACATTCTGGAAAGAGCGTCTGCAACAACGTTCTCCTTCCCCGGAATATGACGGATCTTAAACCTATACCGGGTCAGGCGATAGGCCCAACGACCTAATTTCCCAAATTCATGAGAATGGGACAACAACCAAGTGATAGCCTGATTGTCTGAGTACAGGTCGAACTCAACTGTATCCAAATAATCTGTGAAGCGCGTCACCCCATAAACACACGCCAGTGCCTCTTTTTCATACGTGCTGAGTTTCTTCTCCCCATTCGTCAACACCCGGCTCGCAAAGGCCACGGGGACAACCGCGCCATTCCTCAACTGACCCAAAGCTGCCCCTAGCGCTTCCGATGACGCATCCACATGGAGAACAAAACGTGCGTCAAAATTGGCAAGATTTAATACCGGACTAGTAGCCAGCTCTGCTTTTAAACGCTTGAAGGCTCGCTCTTGATCACTACCCCAGACAAAAGGCTAACCACGCCGTTTCAACAAATTCAATGGGGCGGCGATTTCCGCGAACTGAGGTATAAATCGCGAATAATAACCCATCATGCCCACAAATTTAGAAACACCCCTGAGAGAAATGGGACGTGGAAAATTAACAATCGGCTTTACTTTTGCTGGATCCATCAATAACTTACCATTATCAATTACATATCCCAAAAATCGCACCGAATTGGAACACCACGTGACTTTAGAAGGTTTAACCGTCAAGCCCGCCTGTCGCAAATGCCGAAGCACCTCCAGAACATGTTCAACATGCTCCTCCATTGATTCACTGTATATCACGATGTCGTCAATGTAATTAAACATGTACTTAAATTTAAGATCTGACAAAACATGATCTATCACACGCGACAAAGCTTGTGTACCAAAACACGTGCCCATCAGGACGCGATTGAACTCATACTGCGCCCATGGGGTGCAAAAGGCTGTATATTTTCGACTGTCGGGATGCAACAAGCACTGGTGGAAGCTATGGTTCAAATCCAACAAAGAAAAGACCTTGGCCTTCCCTAAATGTTGCAGAGCGACTTCCACAGTCGGCATCGGAAATGGATCCATCCGAATCAATTTATTGACGGCCATCATATTGGTCACCAAACGGAAGCCTCTGGCAGTCCCTTTCTTAACCACGCATAGTCTGATTTAGAAGTGGAGATCACCCCATCTTTCAACAATTTATCGATAATACCCCGGAAAATGTGTAATTTAGGCGGAAGATAGTTAAAGTTCCGCTGTCGCATGGGCGTATCGCTAGTGACCGTGAATCTGTAAGGTAATACGTCGCAACATCCGATTTTAGGGGTTATGACATCATCAGAGTACTCCAGCACCACCTCCTCCATCAGACCACGAACATCCTTGCGCGACATAACCCCCAAACCTTCGCTTACGAACACTCTCCTTCTATGTTCTTTAAGTTGCATTTTCGCGTCAGCCGCAAAGGTGAAGTACAATTCTCCCTTACCAACATCAATAACCGCTTGCGTTTCACCCAAAAAGTCTAACCCTAGCACAATTTCAGCAACCAAATCGTCAAAAATCCAGAACTTCCGTGTCTATGAAAATCTCCCTATTTTCATATGTAAATGCACGGCGAGATTACACATAATCACACGTCCATCGGCTAAACATGCCCGAACCATCACGTCTCGAACTTCCCCCTTTACCACCGAGGGTTTATTTTCCCGCAAATACGCTAAGAAAGATGATTTCACGAATGAATGGGATGAACCAGTATCAACCAAACCTAAACGCAATTCACCACCCCAGCCGACATTACAATAACATTCTTTAATGATTCCCCTTCTTGGCCCATTATGCTGTCGCCTCAGGATTACGTGCGCAGGCTGCCCTCGTTTCCCGAATCGCACAAGATTCGGTAATGTCCGACTTTACCGCACCTAAAACAGCGACGTTCGACCTTCGCAACATGAGCTTCTTCACACCTCTCAGCTGTGTGCCCCAATTTGGCGCAATTACTACACCGTCTACTCCACTCTTTAGGACGGAATTCTGTCCTTACAATTCCCAAACTACTACCTTCAGGCCTCCTATAACGGCGGCCGCGGGCCGATCCTTCACTCGTAAAATGACGGACCTCCCGACTACCACTTTCCCTTTCCGCGGCATCAGCGGCACCAACACCGGCACCACGATGGTACTCCTCATTCATCTACTTCTCGCTGTATCTCCACGGCCAAACGACGCAACTCGGCCAATGTAGTCGGTCGCGGGAACAAGGCACGCAACACCTTCACATCGGGCCTTAAATGGTCCAAATCACCGTTAATCACCTTCGACTCGTCACGATTCAAATTACGCGCCCGGGCGTAGTTGCACACCGTCTGGACAAATGAAGGAACAGATTCCCCCATCCGCTGAAATCAATTGACCTAGTCAGCCTTCACCGATTTCCACATTCGGGAAGACCCGACCGACTCAATCAGTCTTTCTTTGAAGTTCTCGTAACTCCCGACGTTCAATATCACGTCACTCAAAACATCAAATGCCAGCCCCGTTAGTCGAGGCAATAAGGCCTGTAGGAAAAACAACGAGTCGACTAATTGGGTCGCTTGCAGGGTATCCACCTCCACAAAGAAGTCTAACACTGTTCGTGGCTCAATAACTGTTAGTCGGGGCACAAGGGATATAGTACCTAACAAAGTAGACTGCGCGCCCGTCAAAGGCCGCGACGCCGACGGCACACACTGGTCAAAGGCCGCGACGCCAATTTCCATTAGATTACCGACATAAGCTATAGCCTTTAGTCGCAACTCGGTTACAGTTTCTTCGGGCTAGAAAGCTACTCCTGCTTCATTAAGACACTGTGTCAATTCTAAATAGCCCATACGGGCTACGAACTCGGTTCCCTGATCTGCCATAACGTCGAAACGTCGCGCAGTACCCTAACTCAAACCCTCATAAAAACCAGCCAAACACTGAAAATCCCACACTTACGTTCCCCTGCCCGGGACTCGAACCCGAAGCAGAGTCGCGCAGCGTTGTTACACTAGGGGGGCGGCTCACTACCTCAACCTCCCACTAAACCAGAACATGTAAACACTCGGGGAGTATCTTTGGCTAGGGGAAGGCAGGAAGATCAGCGACGTGACCCGAAGGTCAGAAAATGACAACAGTTTAGGTCAAAACTGCTGTATATTATCAGAGCTCAAAGAGGTACAAGAGATACAATACATGATTACGCAACATATGTTACTGACACTGATCAAGAGAGAAACCATTAAGTTAAATCGGGCAGGACGGGAAAGGTATACAATAACGAGAACTAAACTCCTTACCGTGGCGGTAATCAACTGAAGAAGTAGACAGGTGCGGCTCGGCCCAAGCTACAAAACACGACTCGCCGCCTGGCCGTGGGCCGGCACGAAGGAAGCGGAGGAGGAGGGGAGGGGAAGGTGCGCACGCAGCGCGGAACATGAACGGGGTGGGGAGGAAGGGGAGGCTTCGAACTGGGCGGTCGACACTTAGTCCACAAAATGGCGCCCAGCCTGGATGGTTGGACCACATGGCACAGGACCAAAATTGTTTGTTGCATTTTTCTTGCTCGTTGTATGGTGTGTTATTCTTAATGATCACTGTGTTGCAAGGAGCGCACGTCACTTCTACTAGACTTTCGGCAACTCTGCGCTTCCCCTTCCCCTTCCCAGCGCTTGATGTCTGCCACGGGTTGCCTTCGCCACAGCATGTGATTGTTATTACTGCCGTAATTGCCGGGCATATACGACGATCCCGCACGTAAGATGAGTGATTGTTTTTAAGGTACAAAATTTTGAAAAATATTTAATTATTTATTTTGAAATTCCCGGCAGAAAAATATTGTTTTCCTTTGCCAAAAATATTAATATTTTGTTTAAATATTTCTAATGCATTTATTACCGTTTTTTAAATATCATAGGAGACACTGAAACCAATAACATGTGCACTAATGCCGTCTGGGCGCCTAAGAGCCAAGGCAATGCACGGCGACGGTAACACGTGGCCGACGACATCGTTAGTTCCCGACTGCATGCCACATGCCAACGCCGGGCTGCAGCTGCACTGCTGCAGCAGCTGCTTGCAAAGTCATTGCATTCCTGTATGCTGTTGTCACCAGCCAGCCAACACTCGGCACATGAATGTGGGGTATGGTACCTAGGTCCTCATTTTCTTCACCCGGTAGTTTTGTGCTGGCGAGACCAGAGATTAGGGTGAGACAAAATATTGTCATGAGGCTGGGCGTAATAAAATAAGTAAAGTAAAAATAATAGACAGAATTAAATGGTTAAACAGATGTGGGGACAGACAGTGTCATGTCGTGTCGTTGATAGTTATGTTATACCTTGTTTGTAGATAAAGTGTTGACTGTAAAATGGGGGATGTAAGTATATCTGAATCATTAAGCTATGCAAGACTACGAGATGGAAAGCAAATAAACATCACAAGTACATAAAACATGCATTTCACTAAACCATTGCGATAAGCAATAAAGATAAAATAAACTCTGTACTTATTAAAACAGCACTGGGGGAGTAAACACATACTGTACGTAGCTCCTTAAGTAAAATAAAAATAAACAAACACTTTTAAAGACAGAATTTCCATCTTGTAGCCTAGCTACATAAAGTATTGTATAGTAGAACACAACAAACCTACTGAAATGAAATAATAAATCCGCTTGGCAAACTATCTTTTGTTAGGGGTACAGAAGATCGATGCATAAGACTAACGTCCCAATACAGGTCGCGTCTGCTATCTTGTATCGCGAATGTGCTTTGTCACCCATAATCATCTATTAATAAAATATTTAAATCAAGATATATATACTGCAATTAGGGGCTATCAATTCATGTTAAAGGGACTCCTGTTCGAATACTTGAAATAAAAAAGTGAATTCAAATAATTTGAGTTTATTACAATAGATTAAAATAATTTGTTAGAAAAATAAATATTTCATTAATGAAAATAAAATTGTACAATTTGGAAAAAGATTTGTTATTAAGATGTGATGAACTCTGACCAGATATTACATTAAGAAATGATACTACACAGTAAAGTGGTTTCTGGCATTAGAAAACAATCCCGAGGTCATTACATTACTCTGAATATAATTTAATATAAGGCAATTGTACTGGCCAACAATAAATACACGCGTCAACGTATCCACGACTATTCAACAAATACCGAACACTAAAGCTAAAGGGGAAATAATAATAATAACATAATAACATGAAAGAATACTTATCATTTTGATGTTCCTGTCCAGCGAAGTCTCATCCATCTCAATGCTATGAAGTCTTCTTATCGCAAAATAAATAAACAACTAACCAAAATTAGAATTAATAGAAATAAAAAAAAATTAACAAACTAAACTTTACTCAAACTCCTGCCATCTGGCAGCCCGAGCCCTTAGGCTTACGCCTCGTCCATCGGGGCATTGCCATGTTTGTCTAACTAAAAAAAGCTCTCACAAAAGTCTCACTCCAAAGCTCTACGAGAAAAGGTCTACCAAAGAAGTCCAAAAGAGAGTCCAAAAGAGTCAGCCCAAACATGGCCGACAGGTATTTATAACTACTGGTTGCGCCGTTGAGAACCTTCCATGATTTACCTTCCTGGAATGGTCAGCAGCGACCATTCCAGATCGGCACAACATCTACCCTCTCTGTCCCACAGGGCATGCACTCGTCAGCGATGTTTGACGTCATGTCTGTCCGAGAGCGGAAGGACAGAAATGTGCTGTAGTGCACTTCTAGCCCGTGCGTCGGCCCTACTAACAGCTGGTAATGTGGGACAGGGGAGCGGAGAGTGTTGACAGAGGCGTCCAGTGCCCCCGGAAGGCCGCCGCACGCCGAAGGTACCAGAACGACCCACAGCACACGACCGTCCGGCGACACCGAAACATTCATCACCACACCCCCACCAACCTACAACCTAACACAAGGCCATCGGCCTACACACACTACCGGGACACTGTCCGCAAAGGAATTCACTAGCACTGCAGTGCAACAAACTCTGCAGGCTACCAGGAACAGTTAACAACAAAAACTCTACCTGAGAGACTGTCTGAGAACACTCTAGATTTCAACGATCCTAGCTGTAAAGCAATGATTTCCCGAAAACTGAATACTCTTAAAATGGCAATCCAAAATAACTTTAACACCTATTTCGAGTATGGATGAGAAGAAAAAAACCAAAAAAATAGATGCCCGAAAATAAGCGTCGTGACATTATCTCGGCACGCAGTATCTAGAGCCTCATTTTTTCAGCTCGAGAGTCGTTTTGTCCTCCTGAGAGCAACGTGCTGGCGAGACAAAGGATCTCGGCACGCTCTCCTCTCCAGATGTATCGATCACCAAACGACGCTAGCTGTGATGCAAGGTAAAAAAAAAAGGGGCAGGGGCACTTGTAAAACTAAAGTAATCTTATATGTCTGCAAATACGGTAATTTATAAATCCATGGTTATGGATCTCTTAGCAGCGGAAGAATTTTACAGACATCTTGAAGAATTTTTAGCCCAAAACGGTAAGTTTTACCACCCTATATCCAACAAAAAATTGTAAATATTTCACGCAGAGTAATTTTTACAAGTGCAAAATTATTTTCCAGAAGCCTTTAGAAGGAATATGTGACGTTTTGTCAGTGAAATTGTTTCATAAACAATAATACACACCCAAAATAGTAATTATGACTAACACTCCTCCTGAATGAAAATTTGTAAATATGGTCGTCGAGTCATTTTCGCAAGTGCAAAGTTATTTTTCTATTAGTTTTTCCAAGGAAAAATCAGATGCTGTGTTAATTAAATATTATTTTAATTGATAAGATGTTTAGTGATACACTGCAACAGGCAGTGCAGCCAGCCAGACGGTTGTATGGCATCAGTGCAGTGCACAAAATGTGGCAACATAGCACAGGAGGCGGCAGACACTGCGACCGTGACTGCTATCTGTTCTCTCCTCCCACGAGTTGCCAGTTACACGACACCAGCCGAACACGGGAAACAAACATGTGCTTTTTTTGCCTGCCATTCTGCTGGATGTATTCACCTAGAAGCTGCATTTTTGAATGGTGACTCATGCCTGAAAGTGAGAAGGGGAAGGGAGGTTGAAAAGAACAAGGACTACACTCCTCCACTCTAAGGTTGCAGCAGAAATAAAAATTGCTAATGAATTAAATCAAAGCAATTTAATTATGTCGTCATTCCTAATACAGTAAAACCTCTATTTAACAAAACTCAAGGGACCAAAAAATGACATGTTTCTTGTAAGGGGGTTTGTTAAATAGAGAATTTATACAACTGATTTCTATTCGACATAGAATTTCACATGAACTACAAAACTTTGGTCGACAACTCACAGTATATCCTGGGAATTATAGAAGCAACCAAAAAAATGATAATATTGCTGAGATTGCTATTTATTTTAAAGATTATGAACAACTGAAAATGTCTTGCACATGGAACTTCACGTTAGGTTGCCATGTTCCTAGAATATCAGAGTTACACCAAGTTCTTCACAAGATAACTTCATAATGTGTTACAATGACTTTAAATTTGAAATTCCAGCCACTGGATGCTTGCTAATTTTCTACTCACATTTCAAGTACTTCATGCCAAGCCTTCCCTTAAAAAATAACTCCCGAAGCATTACTTTTTAATGTCCCTAACCTCCAAGCACAAATCTAATTTCCTTGTACAAGACTTCATTTTTACATACTTTAATACGTTTCCTATTTACGCCAACAAAGGCAGTGTTGTTTTCTATCTGCCTACGATTTGAAATTATGGTTGATAGTGTAGGCTTGGACGCGAATGTCGAAATCGTTAACTACAGTATCTCACACTATTACTTTGATGAACAACTTTTTAAATTTCAATTTTTATTATTATTATTATTATTATTATTATTATTATTATTATTATTATCTGCCGCAAAATTCCATTCAAACACATCCACGTTAAAGTTACAAGTAACCACGTGCTAAATATTAGACTTCTAAAAGACCGTCATTAATTCGGCGATAGAAAAGCAAAACTATAAACAACAGATGGTTACCGGTATGTCACAGATGATGTACACTGTTGGGATGCGCACTTTTAACCACAGAAAATGGGATTTGGAGTGGTAATCTCGCCGAAATCATGGTATGGAATTCCACCACCACGTGCGCTGAAGTTGCAACTAAGAGTTAGGCGGCCATTTTATGTCAAGTGCCGCATGCGCACATTGTGTGTATCTTTAAACTATGGAACTGAAGACGTGTTGTTTATGTTTATTTACAGTTTCTTGTATGTATCAAGGTTTTAAACATACTTTCAGCGCGAGGAAAATAAAAAAAAATAGAAACTTGTTAAATATAATTATTGACATGTGATTTTTTTAAAACTGGTCGTTCGTTGTAGAGGGAATTTTACCGTTGCGAACGAAGTAAATTTCGATATTTGGAGGTTAAAATGAATTGTTCTTATGGGGGTCTGGCGGGACCAAATCTTTACTTAGTTGTACAGGGTTTTTCGTTAAGTAGAATATTCGTTAATGGAGGTTTTACTGTATTGTGATTGTGCTGTTACAAACTTTACTTGTATTTTCCAATAATTAAAATGAAATTTATGCTGTGCAAAAATTTTATTGTCATTCACTTGACTGAATTAGCTGCAACCTTAGAATGGATAGTGTATAGGAGGCACTTGCAGGATGACACAACTCTGGCATCTGCTTGGTATGTGGCTTAGGCATGAGGAAGGGAAATGGAGAAGTTCTAAAAATAAACCAGCTCTGCCTACGAGTTTAAGTGGTGGGAGGGGAGTTGATGAGCTACCTTCTTCCTCATCCTCTCCTTCACTCATTCTACCCGCTTCTCCCTGGTCGCTGAAATACTCCAGACTCGTGGCACATGCGCACATGTCGTACCGTAACTAGCCACAGTGCAGGAGGAAAACACAAAATCACGTGATCGTCATATCACACTGCCGCAGGCTGTCGTACGCTGTGCCATTCCTGCCTTCCATTCTTCTTTTCCTCTCGCTTTGCGCGCATTTCACACACACATACACACATTCGAACTCGAGTGCCGTGCACAAGTAGACAGCAAGGAAGCTTCAAGGTCAGCTCAACACGGGCAGGCGCGGTAATGGAAACAAAGCCAGGGCTGTACAACGCCACACGACGCAGCATTATTATTAGATTTCGCACACTTTACTTACTTCTCTATCAAAATTACTTAGAATTACTTGGACTTGATCCCTGTTTGGGCTATAAAAAAGCTTCAAATTACAAATTAACCGAATTTCGACTAACCAAACTCCATAGCATGTAAAATCCTATCCTCGCGTTCGGAACCGAGCGATGGCTTCCATTTATATAGCATTTCAAATTAACGAGGTTTTACTGTACAGTGGAACCTCGTTAAGACATGAGTTGACAATGATGGCAGAAATTGTCGTTAAACAGATGCTCGTCTCAACCGATATTGCGAATAAATCATCAGTTCTCCGCTTTCCTCCCCCTTTCCCCTTCTCACAAACTACGTACAAGTGAGAGTGCCTATGCCGTGCTATGCAGGACCCCAAGAAACTAAACATCCCGAATCTTGAAAACCACTTGAACAATTTTAACAAAATTTTATATACATTTACGCCATTGCTACCTATCAACAAAAAAAAAAAAAGACAATAAAATTTCAAAATAATATTGCTTTTCGAAAAACCCAAAATTTCTATTTTTTTTTTTTTTCAAAAACAAAAATTTTTGTTCTATATTCTCAGCGACATAATGCCAGTGTCTTATAAACACATTAAAAAAGTTTCACATTTATACCTAAACGTATACGGTAACATTCGTGAACGAATGACAATGCCATGCTGATTATTCATCTGCTTACGTGAAATTAATACGTTAAAACAATGGCACAGTATACACACTTCGAAACATCACCTCTCGTGACATATTTTCATACAAGGAGAAACATTTTTATGTGTAAGCAAACTAAAATAATTCTCATCTGAATGCTAAGTTATGTAATGCTATCTTGCAAACATAACATGGCTGTGTTGGGCATTGGCCTCTAGGGTAGTGTGGACTGCTCAATTTTCTTTGTGTGTACATGCGTTGATATAGAGTCGACTCAGCGCACAGTATCGATCTCCTCTTATCGCTGTGATGCCTGCTCCGTCAGGATTATCGTTTCCGAGTTTCGTGGCAAGAGCGCACCACCAGATGTACGGGATGCCGCGTACAATCGATTCTTTCTCGCAACTCTCGATGTTTACTTCCGAGCACGCCACGAGTTGTTTACATGACACTTCCTGCATATGTGCTGCAGTGATGTAGCTAGGAATTTGGGAGTGTGGGTTACTTGTAAAAAAAATTGTAACATACTAAATGAAAAAAATGTAATTTTTATGTCAATTTCTGTAGATCCATTAGAAATAAACACCCCAATTTTAACAAAAAGTCTCCTCCACATATAGTTTCAAACATTAGTGTGGGAAACAACTTCAACTCGTTTTCTGGGAAATGTCAATCTATATCCTCACCTCCTTGGCGGAAAAATAACTTGCTGACATCTAACCTGGAACCTTACCCTTTCCCTAGCCATTATTAGCTCACTTTCACACATATACCGTATTTATTGGCATATAGGATGACCCAGCACGTAAGACGAGTCATGTTTTGAAGGTAGAAAATCTTGAAAAAAGTAAATTACTAATTTTGAAATTCCAGTCAGAAAAATATTTTGTTTCATTCCTAGAAATGTTAAAAATTTAGTTTAAATACTTTCAATGCATTTGTTACCATCATATAAACATCATTGTAAACACACAAACAAATAACATTATCTACTACTGCCCTCCGGGCGCCCAAGAGCCAAGGTAATGCACGACGGCGGCCGGCGGCTGTGCACGACTTGGCAACACCGGGCTACAACAGCTGCTTGCAAGGTCATTGCATTCCAGTGCGCTATTGTCTGCTAGCCTAGCACTAGACAGTAGATACATGAATGTGTGGTACCTTACCTAGATACTCGTTTTTTCCACCAGAGAGTTTTGTGCTTGCGAGACAAAGGATGTAAGAATGCAGACCTATCTTCGTTTTCTCCGCCCGAGAGCTGTAGGCTGGCGAGACCAAGTATCTAGGCATGCGCTCTAGCTGCATCAATCGCCGCTTCGCTGCGAGGAAGTGTCCTTTATTATGAATGACGCTCATCAAAGGATCATACCGTAAAATTTATTAAAAAAATGAGGCACTCGTTTTCATTTGTGACGATAAACGCAATTCCTTGAAACATCATACAACTCCACAGCTTACAGCTTAGCTTTCAAACAATTTTTAGGTTACCAAAAATTTTTG
The DNA here is from genome assembly GCA_003012365.1 of Medauroidea extradentata. Taxonomy (NCBI): domain Eukaryota; kingdom Metazoa; phylum Arthropoda; class Insecta; order Phasmatodea; family Phasmatidae; genus Medauroidea; species Medauroidea extradentata. Next base: position 66,003 of record PNEQ01030613.1, read on the forward strand.
CACCTTCACATAAGACGAGTAGCAATTTTTGAAGGCCAAAAATATGTAAAAATAGTAGATTTATATGTTGGCAAATACGGTACTAAAGCCGTTAAAGATAATCTCTATTACCGTGTGCACAACAGGATTTTTCATTTCTTGCATCTACCCACACACAACCACTGTGTTATTTTTCGAATTTAAGGGCGTTTTTAGTAATTTATTTAATTTTCCTGGTGAAGTGAGAAACTTCTTGTGTTGCAATCTTCTCCAGGCTGTACGATTTCTGGTGCCGACGGTTTGGTCAGATGATCGGCTTGATGGAATTAATCTGTGGTGTAGGTGATTGATGCACGTTTACCTTTGTCTGCTTCAAAGATGATAAAAGAGGGTCTGCTAATAGTATTGCGCCGTGGCGAAGAGAGAGAAAGAGAGAGAATGTGTGTGTGTGCGTGTGTGTGTGTGCGTGTGTGTGTGCGTGTGTGTGTGTGCGTGAGTGTGTGCAAGCTGATGAAAGCAAGATAAAAAGAAAGTGTGGGGATGCATTATCGGCACTATGCATCAGCCAGGCAAGCATTTGTGAAGTAAACACGACTGCGCAACAGGTAAGAACGACATAAGTGACATAGTTGGACTCATTGATGGCACCGTTTTTGCATTAACTCTATTCTCACCTTACGCACTCAATATCTGGGCATGCCAATGTTAAAAGGGCACAAGTACTGAACGTAGTCCAGCACAAAGGCTTGTCTTAAAATTTCTCTTGATTTTTTTAAATTCGTTATTTTCGTGTTGCAAAGGATAGCACACCAGCCTCGCTGCGTCCAAAAAATAAATGTTGTGTGCGACATTAATTTTAGTTTCATTTGACAAGTCTTGTAAACCTTTTTAGGTGTATTTTTCCACGCAATGCTACGAGCATCAAGACTACACGATCATGAGCAGGCATCCGTGCTTGCTGTTTTATTTATTTTGTGACATGGAATGGTCATATTGATTGTTCGTGGGTGTGATTTTAATCGGAACGTGTCTGTCTATTGATATAAATTTGAACTCCAGTTATTATTTGCCATTTTTCATGTGATACAATTTGCATGTCGGACTATTTGTATGCGAGAAAACACTCTGTGCTCTGTGTTCCCTTTTTTTTCTCTTCTTTTTCTCCAGGAAATGGGTCTGTCATATTTACCAATCAGTGGTACCCTTTCAATAGGAGACATCAGACTTGTGATATAAATTTATATTTTAATGATAACTTGTCTTACTTTCCCGAAAAACGCTACGAAAATCAGGACCCCACTAGATATACTTTGCAGAAAAAATGTAATTTTAAAATTTGGTAAAGGGGTGGAGGGCAAAATTGGTCACAATCGATTTTTAGAAGGTAGCGATTTTACGAATGTCATAATGGAGCCATCAGTATTCGTAAGATGGAGTGTCTAGTGTAGCTCTTCTCCCTTTTACCTTCACTCACACTCCGACCAGGCGGCAATAACTGCTTAGTGCAACAAGGAGATAACATTCCTTGCCATATACACTGGAATTTATGGCCTTTGGATAAAATTAGTGTGGTCGGCAATTTCCGAGTGAGGGTTTTACTGACCCATGCCACCCTACGTTGCTACATCCCTGGTACTGCCGTTTTTCTGTCTTTGTAACATACGCAACCGTGAAAATGCTCTCGTATTAAACAAATTAACTAACGTTGTATTTAATACAGAAATTGATGGTGCACAAAAAATCTGTCGTTATGGCCGTATTCTCATCTTAACCCATACTAGTCTTAACGAGGTTACACTATGGCTATCTCGCTCACTCGCATCTACTGTACTTTACTATTCATAGTCACTGCAAACCTTAACATTTCACATATTGAAATATTGTTCTAAATTGCTGATGAAATTCACTGTAAAGTATTTTTTATATTTTGCTCGAGAAAACAACACTTTGAGGTCATGCTTCCCTGTTTCTACTTTTTTAGTGTTTATTTTTTATTTACGCTTCAATGAGAGCAGATATCACAAATTTGTTTGTCAGATTTGTTTAAAATATTTTTTTTTATTACCTAATTCTTTCCAAACAAAAAATAATATGCATTTGACTAATATGCTAGTCAGCAAAGATTTAATTATTTGTGTAATTACCTAAAACCTTAATATATATTGTCTTGAAAAATTAAGCCAATGTTTTGATAACAAACTTTAGATATCTGCTCTCATTTAGACTTCAAAATAATTATCGCAGAAACAGTTGAATCAAGTGAGCATGGCCTTGAAATAAACATCGCAAAACGTAAAGTTATATTGTGTAATATTTTTTTTTGTATCATCAGTCCTCTTGCCTGCATGGAAACGTCTCAATACTTCCATCTCCAAGGATAACAAGACAGTTGCTGTATTATGTTTTTAATAACTAAATTTGAACATAATTTGGTTCATCGAGATGTCATCTTGTAAGGTAATAATCATACATTTCAGTGAACTGATACCGTCCTACAAACATGTTAATAGCATAACAAATATAACAGCATTATATTTAAAACTACGCCCAGTGTTAACACAACTAGCAACTGAAGGGCCCTTGAGAGCAAATGAAGTTGACTGTGTTTATTCACAATTTCAACAATAAGATAGCAAAACGTACGAGTCCATAACTCACCACCATAATTTCTGAGATGACTGATTCACAGTGTAATCAGTAGCGTTCCTGTATTTAAGTTATGAATAGGCAGGAAGTTTGAATTTAAATGTCTTCAGAAACTATGTGGCCTGAAGATTTCCCACCTTGAAGTGTACAAAGTTCAAAATAAAACAAAATACATTAAACACTCCTTTTACCGGACTAATTGGTGGAGATATGGTTCTGTAAGTCAGAATGTCTGGTAAGTGGCGAAGTAACAAAATTTACACAAATAAGTAGACAACAAACCGATTGATACATAGCTGTATGATACGTGTGGCAATGCAGTGTGTTTGTTGCTGTCAAATTGCTGGAAGTGGGCGAGGGGGAAGGTTTGTGATGATTGGCGGGAGTAGAACGATAAGCATGCCCTTCGTCTGCTTATTGAGGTAAGAGTCATTTCATGAGATTTCATCCAAATAAAAACACTTTGATTTCTGCACATTTTTTAAAAAATTCTAAAAATATTTCCTTTCATTGATACATATTTTGAGAGATGAAAACAAAATTTAGAAGAAATTATTTCCTCTAATTTGACCATAGGCAGCTGTTTGAAGGTAGTGGCATGTGCCATTTCAAGCATCTTCAATAATTTGTGTGATATACTATAGCTCATTTAATTGTCATCGTAAACAAGTTTTGAAACCTACATTTTACTCAGCTTGAAACACTCTTTAATTCTGATTACAAACATTTGCCTGTGTCTTAACTAACTATTTTTTGTGCTATAGTAAAATTTACCGACAAAATTGACTTTTTCCCTAAATTCTAACCAAAAATTTTTCATGAAGGACACAACAGATCCTTATGATTCTTTGGCTGTGTATACTCTAGTAATAGTATTATGTAATTAAAATTTAAAAACTATCGTGTTTTAATCCTCTTTGTAGTTTTAGTGTGTTAAAATGGGAAATTTTCTATAATTTCCAATATTCAGTGGATTTTTTGATTACGTGGGACACAAAGGAAAAAATTTGAAATTTGCCTGGAATGTAGTTCTATTGAAGGAATTTTGCATTGATAAAATTTGTGAGGGTGTTTTATAAAATAAGAGAAAAAAGTGCTACATTTAGCAGAAAATCAACATTTAGTTTCTTAATAGACTATGTTCTCTTTCAATATAGAACTTATGTACAAGTAAAATAGTTAAGTAGGAGTAAATTTGTACTTACGTTCCTGATGAATTTGACAATAATATTGATATAATTAATGCTAAGAGTGTAGGAAACAGTATATCGTAAATGAACAAGTTTAAGTAATTAGTCATTTTGACTTTATAAAAATACAACACTATAAATGGTTACTTCATTCAGCTGAAGTTATAACAGTACTTAGCTGTTAGCATCAACTTATCGACAATTTTGACTTGGAACAAGTACATGCAGAAGTTAATGTTATCCATAAACCTGGAAAATATTCGACAATACAGCTACAAGAAAGCTTCATGTCTGCAGTATTTAGTTCTTGAACTATTTTTTCTTGGATCGGAGTCTGTTTGCCAATGCTTCATTAAGTTCATTTCCAACATTGGCATTAAGACATGTTCCTCTTCCTGTCATAATTGAAAATTAACACACGGTTAAAACACGTAGAATGTTGACAAATGGCAGCCTAACTTTGTAATTTCTCTATTTAAAAAATGAAGCAGCTCGACCATGTGGATCGTAGAAATGAACATCACAGTCTTCTTCATTCATATTCACAACCTCGGCAACCCACCAGTATTCATCATAGATGCATGTGACAAAATCTCTTTCATTAATTATAGAGTCCAATTTGCGCTCAATCTTCACATCCTCATATTTGACTTATTTGGAAGCGATAAAGCATCTAATATATCTTTGATACAATGGTAAAAACTTATGTTTTTTTCTAGTTCCTGGAACTCTTTTGGCATTTTAACTATATTTTGGCACTTTAACTATATGTGGAAAATCCTCTTTCAGTTTAGCCATTATTTTCTGTTGAAAAACATAAACAACTGTTGTTGTGTGCTCCAAACAGTCACTTATAAAGCAAAAGCATGTGGATTCTGCACAACCTTTCATCTAATCTTTGTTATATAATTATTACTATAATTTAGTGACACTAGTTCTACCTTATCTGTATTGACCCACTGCTTGTAAGTGTAACTAACACTGTCTATAAAATGGTCATCATTATCACAACACTCACCACATATTTCTTCATCAGTTGCACTTCAATCAGCTTCATACACTGCTTTCAGTTTTAGCTGCAGTACATCGTTTAACACCTCTGATCCAGGGCACCTAAGGCATTCACCAAGCAGACAGTCTTCCTTCTCTACGTCACACACAATTGATTCTAGTAAATCCTTGTAATTTATGTTGAGCTTTGCCCCATCCAACATTAAGTTACTGTTCTGGTGAGTAAGTCAAACACAGACAGAGTGAGTGCCACTTCCATCCGCCAACACACACCACAGAGGCCTGTGGCCTGCAAATTTAGAAAATCCAATTTTATGATTTGGGTATTCATTGCAGAAGCTTGAATACAACTCTTTTAAATTACAAAGAACTAGCCTTTTCTGTTTGTGTTCCTTTTGTCCTTGCTTATTTCTTATTGAAAAGTGCTTTTTTTACCACGACAAATTCTGCTGTTATCATTCTGTTCATAGAATTTCACAACTTCTTCAGCTGTTTCATCAGCTAGTCTGTTACACTTCTTCTTATCTGTATCTGGTAGTATTCCATGCTTCTCTACAAGTTTCCTAGTGGTTTTTACTTGGTAAGGTGTGACATTAGAATATTCGCATGTTTTAGTAACATACCAAAATTTTGGTGCCAAACTTAAAATCTTTACGGTTTCAGAAGGAGAGAATTGTTACTTGAACTTTTCCTTTAAAATTTTGAGTAAAGTACTGTAATTGTCTTCAAGTGGTTATAAATTACTTTCCTTCACTACACAGATTTTTCTTGAAAGTTGAAGCAACTTTGTTTGCTTTTGTCTCTAATGTTCGCGGTAGGTTGTCTGTACTGAGTTATTTTATTTTAATTGGTGACGACACACCAAATGTATCGCAAACCATATTTACCTCGATTAAAGTTTCTTCAACAGGATTATACAGATCATCGTCAGGTGATTCCTCATGCCACTTATACAAATCTTCTATTCTTTTCTTGCAAGAAATACACAAACTTTTACCAGGAATCAGTTTTAGGTTAGGTTTTGAATATTTTGTCGGTAAATTCACATATATTTCTTTGATACACTAAGTAATAATTTTTTTTATGTATACCAAATGGATCTGAACAGGTTTTTTCAAAGAGATGGAAGAATTTCTCTATATATGTCTTCTCATGAAAAGTACAGATAGTTTCAGTATTACATTGCTGCAATCTTAGCTTCAAAATTCTTTGCTATTCTTCACTTAGCTCACTAAACAGGCTTAGAGTATCTGTAATATTTCTACCATAGTCATTTTTGTGACAAACTTCGCTCAAATTGAGTCCAATTGAACACTTGTTGAAGTTAGGGGAAGTCAGTTTTGTCGGTAAACTTTAGAATAGCACAAAAAGTGTTAGTTAAGACACAAGCAAATGTTTGCAATCAGAATTAAAGAGTGTTTCAAGCCTTGTAAAACGTAGGTTTCAAAACTTGTTTATGATAAAAATTAAATGAGCTATAGTATTTCGTGCAAATTATTGAAAATGCTTGAAATGGTGCACACCGCTACCTTCAAACAGCTGCCTATGGTCAAATTAGAGGAAATAATTTCTTCTAAAATTGGTTTTCATCTCTCAAAATAAAGAAACAATTTCAGAATTTTTGTAAAATATGCAGCAACCAACCCTGGTTGAAATGTGGAATGATCTATAACTAAAGATGTTATAAGGGGAGATAACAAAGGTTGTGGCAAGGGAAGATTAGAAGGAGAGGTATAAAAGGAGAAATAGATTTGCAGTCAGCCTGGTTTAATGTTACATTGTGTGGTAATATATGACATGTGAACTTGAGCTACGGTTTTGTTTTTCACAGTAAAGGGTTTATTTGCGAATTGTATAACATAAATGAAACATTTTCAGCTAAACTACTGCTGTTTGTATCCCGACGCAGTATCGTGTATAGTGTCTGTGAGATAATAATATAGCCGCTGTCCTTGACTCTTTCAGAAGGGGAAAGGACGGAAATGCTGATTATGTGAAAGGCGAAAATAGAGTGCCTTGTCGACAGCTGAGGCAATATTTTACCGGGCTAGTATTCATGCTTGTGTATGTCATTTAGGCACATGTTGTTTTCATGCACAATATATAAATAAATAAAAAATTATTATCATCAGTCTCAGCCCCCCCCCACCACAAGATTTCGTAACATACATAAGATGCGTGTGGATTGATGAATTAGGATTTTTATTTCTAAATCATTGTGAATAAGGGCATGGAAATCATGCAAATAAGTACAGTCTCTTAATTTAATAGCCACAAACGTACACACAAAATTAAATAGTGTGTTGCACTAGTTAGTCCGCAGCAGGTTTTGTCTCTACACCTTGCACATTTACACCACACGAGCATTGTTGAGCATACCACTTAAGCACTGCCTCGCTGTGCGAAGTTGCAGTAGCAGGTTTCATGTGTTTCGTGTGTCCAACATTGCCACTTTCTTTTTTAGCTTTTGGTTCAAAATCATATTTCAATATATAACTCTTCAACTTGGCTTTTGATTTATGAATGTCCGGCACAGTTTGCTTCTTGACACCATGATCAGCACACAACTTAGCTACCAAAACACTGGCCTCCTAGTGTTAGTTAATTCTTTCGGCTTAGTTTCAAAGTTACTTTTTTTTTCTGTCCTGTTGCAGATGCCATTTCATTAAAGAAAGCCACACAATCTTCAATGCGCACGCACAGCAACTGCTTAAAAAATTCAAGTAGACACGCCAGTTATTTTTGCTTGGACACATCACAACACCAATGAGCTCTGCTTACCGTCTTACGCGGCTATATCGGGCACTCGCCTAATGTCGCTCATTAAAGCACAATAACTAGGTTGGTCTTATGCTGTTGAGCTTACAGTTCCATAAAAAAATTCAGGTAGACAATCATTCTTGCCCAGACACGGCACATACCCAATGTGCGACTAAAAATAGTTCTACCCACCGTCTTACGCGGCTATCCGTGCACGCACCTGATGTCATGTACCAAAGCCAGTAAAGTAACCAGATAGGTCTTAAGCTGCATGTGACAAGTAGACCAACCGGTGGAATAATTTTGTATGGCCAGATTTTGTCCATTAAATACGAACTCTACTGAATGGAGTCCGATTAAACAAGGGTTTACTATACACATTTCTCCACAAATAATACCCTCCACAAACATGTTAGTTACGCTATATACACAAAGTTGTATCCTTTGTCCACACTTAATACTGGATAGGAAGAGGACACAGCTTGAGTAATGGTCAAGTAAGTGTGCCACGAGATGTTAGTACTTCAGCGACTCGTACCACTCCACCCTTATCCAGAAGCACTTAGTCCACACTGGCAAGACACCATCATAATGCATGCAGGTTAGGGTCTTTGATGAGAACCAGTTGATCTTCAGTCAGATTCATCTTTGATTTACGCCACTTTTCCTGCTTCTGGAGGTGCTGCAGATACTCTTGGTGCCATCTTTTTCAAAAGGATTGATGTATCTGTTTAGCAAGCGACCATTGATTTAACCTGTTTGTAGACACTGGCAAGACATCCTGATCAGGAAGCATTTGACGTGGGCCAAACGTGAGGAAGTGATTTGGAGTCAATGCCAATATGTCATTTTAATCATTGGATAAGGGGCATAAAGGCCAAAAATTCAAAGACACTTCAACTTGGGCCTAGGCCATGGACTGTTCTTCATAAGTGAGGAACTGCAGTCCTGCTGATTTGTGAAGAAAAGTCTTGACACTTTGAATACCAGCTTCCCATAAGCCACCAAAGTGTGGTGCAGCTGGTGGATTGAAATGCAGTGTGGTTTTCTCAGATGCTAGTTGCTCTATGAGAGTCTGTTTCATATCTGTTCGGGTCAAAAATTCTTGAAGTTCAATCAGTTTGCAATTATTTCCAGTAAAATTTGTTCTGTAGTCTTTATACAAGTGAGTGCAATGTCCACGTCTGGAAACTTAGCGCCGAAAGACAGCAATTAAGGCTTCTGTAGTCAGATCAGTTGTGAGTTCTAAATGTATCTCCTTCGTAGTAAAACAAACAAACACAAGAAGGTCTTTCATAATCTACACCAGTGTGAAGTAAAGGTTTCAGAGTGGTGTTAGGGCGGGTAAACCAGATAAAGTCAGGGAATTTCAGTGTCCTGCAAAAGTCAGGGAAATGTCAGGGAAATTACTCTGCCTCAACTTTCTATCCTGGAAAATTAGGATGTTGTTATAGATGTGGGTAACATACTGCTGCGCCGCACAATTGTGTCAACTCAGGGCCGTATCTATAGACGCTCTTTCGAATGACAACCAACTGCTTACCAATGCTTTCTCTGTGGGGATAGCAGTTGGTTGTCTTTCGAAAGCTGTTTATAGATATGGCTCTCAGTTCATTGCAAATGATGCGCCAGCTCACTATCTTAAAAACACGTAATTTAGTCGTGCTGGTAGCGCAGCATTGTTTCTTTTCGGCTAAAATAGTGATAAAAGTTTAAATAAAAGTTCTTTGCGTATTTTGTAATTTCAGAGTTTTAGTTTCTAATAAAAAGAGAATAAATTGATTTCTTCACATATTCTAACTTGTGGGAGCGGGAAATGTATCACGTATGAAACTGATAACCTTTCAATCACCTAACAAAGTAGCAAGGGATATTGGATAACAACACATCGTAGTGTTAGTCGACTAAAATTTCAGAGAAACTGTGTAAAATAAACAGTTATCAATAATTTATATGTGACTACAGTATTCAACTTCGCAACCTGTTTTCTTATCAGTAGCATAGCTTTTTCTCTAGCTAAATGTGTATCAGATATCATTGGTCACAGAGTGGGTAATAATAAACAAAATTAATATTCCTATTCTTCTGTCGCTATAAATGCCAAATGTTTATCATGATCACCACAGCCTATTTGTACTTGCATAACATGTAAGGGAATGTGGCAAAATAACATGTTGTAAAATGTTACTATGCATGATTAAAACAATATAAATTTTTAAATGGATTACTGTTACTATTATTTATTATTTTTAGTTTTAGCAGTCCAAAGAGAATTTCAATACCAGCTAAGTTATGTATTTACAAAATACTATACATGGAAAACAAATGAAGCCACACATATACCACAAACATTTTAGGTACAGAATTAAATATAATATGTAGAAGGCCACGCTGAATTTATGGGAGCAGCCCGACATTACTCAACACACAGTTGTTGGCCGAGGCTGTCATAAATGTTGGTTGGGTCTTCTGGACTTACTTTAGTCTTTGTTGTGCTACAAGAGTTTTTTACACTGAATAGGTCCACAGTTCAACAATACATTTAAAGGTGTTATTTAAATTGAAATTTAAAATCACAACTTCAAATTTTTTTTTTTTGTGTCTGGGTGGCCCCATTTTACATTTGCTGTCTGTCCAGCATGTAAAAATATCATTTATAATGTGTAAACCAGAGTTTATTTGGTGCACTAATGCTTTAAAACAACCAGTCTAATACTGAATCCTCTAGAGTAATATAAAATAATAAAATAGAATAATATATTGTAATGTTTAGTATTTTGTATTGAATATAATAGTTCACATCTTTCCTTACACTATTAGATAAGTACTAATGTTTTAATTTTCTAATTTTTATTTGAAGGTATCAATACTGCCTTAATTTTAGGATTGACTGCACAGTTGCGGTAGTAAAGGTTTAGGTCTGGCCAAAATGTGGATTTCTTGTCACCTATGCCGTCTTGGATGTTTATTTGATATCACCTCAATCAATTTACAAAACTAAATAGGAGAATAATGTAGACAGCGAATATTTGACAATATAGATGTCCGAAACCAATTTCTAGAGTTTGAAAATAATGTAATAGATATAACCTTTGAAAAAGCAAGGTATAGTGAAGATTTGGTAAAGTCAAGTCTTTTGTGCACCATTCCCCGTGATTGCCCCGCTCGACCTGCCTAATGTAAATTATAAAATTATTTAGCTTATGAACACTACTTGCAAGATTTAAAATGTGAAACGTAAGGTGCTTGCAATGCATATATTGATGTATGAATAGGTTACTGTTCACCTTACTCACTAACAGTTTCATTGCACTGCAAGTGATAACTGCTGTTTTCTCAATGATAGCTACCCTGTCTTACGTGCGCCCCACGTTTTTCGTTTTAAATAGTACTGATATTTTTATAGGATAAACCACTATGTACATTCTAGGACGTTTAAAAAACATATTAAATCACAATTTTTAATTTTAAATTAAATTTTTTGCTTTTTAATCTTGTGTGTGTGTGAAACTTTTCAGTTAATTTTAAACAAGAAAATTTGTACCGAACAGTTAAATAGACTGACAGCAAAGCAAATTAATGTTGCTTTGTCATCCATTTCTAAGATATGTCTAAAGTTAAAAGTCGGTAGCTCATTGAGAAGTTAGTTTAGTGTGGTATATTAAAATTATACATATAAGCATTTCTTTTTTCACTATTTTCTCTCTCTCTATTTGCTCTGTCATACATTTCTGAGCTATATGTAAGTTTTTAAATCTCTAGCTCATTGGGAATGTAGTTCAAAATTGATTGCAAAACTGGTACTGAACAGCAAGGGAGCAAGTTTTAAAAAATGTGATAGTAAAATATAAGATTCTTTACAAAATCATGCAAAACGATTTATAAACATGTGTTAAACATAATTGTTGTCTGAAATTAAGATTTTCACCCTCGTACTTGACGCAGTAGGCAGTATAGTAATCACTATTACACAGACAGTGATAAAAATCATAAGTTTGCTCAATGCTACATGGTAAATACGAAATGCATTTCATGTGGCACGAAACATATCCTAACAATAATTATTAACCTGATTAATCTGTGCACTGTGCTGTGATATGCTATCTACACTGCTTCGGAGCTGTAGCACAGCAACAGCGCAACTGCTTTTACACGGAGTAGCAGCTACGCAATGCCGTACTTGATGCTTGTATCGCTAATAAGGGTTATGCTATGGCGCAATTGAGTAGACACACCGTGCTAACTCAGTAGGGTGCGTCGGTGTTGCTGTGCAAACACCCAATATTTCAGTGAGTTACCCATCTTTATTTAGTGTGGTGGCCACCCAACCGGGAAATCGGGAAATATTCAGGAATTTTTTTAAAAAACATGAATACTTGGAACTTACCAGGAAATTTTCTGTTCGCCGAGAATTTTCAATGCTTATTTATGTTCTGTGACAATTTTTAATAAATAAGAATTTTCTGATCACGATAACGTAATGCTGCTAAAAAGAAAATGTTGACAACTGTAGCAGCGGCCTGTTTACCAGCAGAACGATCAATATTTCTTCCAGCATGCATCTCAGTCACATGGCAAATGAATACTACGGCATTTTCGACAAATGAACGCTACATGCACTCGCGTGAGCTCTGCTAGCCAACTGAAAACAAATGTTGTGGATATTTACCAATACATTTTATTGTTCGAACAAGTATTTGTGTTTTGCAACGCCAGTATTTTTGGGTTAGATGTGGAAATGTAACATTTGGAAGTTTATTCGTGTAATATTTGTGATTTTAATGTTTTTTATTCGTGGCCCAAGTCCATTGATAAATATTTGTGAAGCGTATACTCTTTCTTGTAGTTCAGATAAGTAAAGTTTGTCTCGATATTTTTATTGTGTAATTATCGCTAATTGCGTGAGCAGCAGCAAGGTTATATAAACCTCACCTGTGTGTGTTCAGTATGCCAAAGTGTTAAATTAACACATACTGTGATAAATACAAAGGTGAATTCGAGTGGATGTAAAGGGATCCCAGTAGTACAAATGTGTTGTGGAAATTATGTAATTGTAAAATTAAGTGCCCTTGATGGTCATGCTAATGGTTCAAACCAAATTTTGTGGCAGTACATAAGGTAAGATTTTTGCAGGTTATTTCAGCAGATGTAGTGCCTAGTTTAGATTTTCCTTGCCCAAACACATGAGCCGTGATGTTATATTGTTAATGAAAAAAGGTCTAGAACAGAAATTTTATGGTGTAGGCCTATAACAAGATACTGTTTTATTTTTTTGTAATTTAATAGTGCAACAGGTTTTGGCATCTGTGCTACCCATCACATTTACTGACAGTACCATAGCTAATAAATTGGATGTATAGAGAACAAAATTATCACACTCAGTAGTGCATGTAATACCTCTATATTTCACTCTGATGCTTGAACACATTAATAGCTGTATTCATTTAGTTTTGGTATTCGATGAATGCAAAATGTGTGTAAGCCTTAATGTAATCAATGTCTATGTAGTTCAGTAATTTTAATAGTGTAAATAATATTTAAATACATTATTTGTAGCTATGAATGATTTTCAGGTTTATTGCCGAGCAATTTTTATAAGTGTATTGAGGGAAACAAGCCTTAAAAAATGTGGGGGAAAAAAAAGGAATTTCAAAGTGTCAAATGAGTGGCCACTCTGATTGTGTTGTGTCCAGCAAAAATCCGAAGCTATTGAAAATACGGAAGCCATTTGTCACTTTCAAGAAGATTGTATTCGAGCCTAATGTGAGAAGACATAATTTCAGTATTGCTCTAAATTTTTTCCCTTCAGTTAAAAGGAATTTCTAATAAATTAATTTTTCATTTGTAGTTTTGACATTATCATCATTTACCTGTTCAACTTGTAAAAAACTAAATACATTGTTAGTAGATTCTTAACTATTTAACAGTGCTATATGCTATGTAGAATAAATTGGGCAAAGTTTTTTTTTTTTTTTTCGTGAAAATATTTTTTATTTGGTCACGGAAAATTTTCAGTTTAGTTAGGTAAAGTCAGGGAATTTAAATTCCAGCTGTTTGTAACCACCCAGGGTTTGGCTTGATACATTCTTTCTGCCGGCAAAGCAAGCTGTGACTGGATTCAAACCTTTAGAAATTGTACTAAAACATTTCATGCATTGGCTAAGTCTACAACGAAATATGTTCCTGGCACTGGACAACCAAAATCCTTGTTGGAGATTTATCAAATCTGTCAGAGCACCTGTGTGGAGAACATTTTTATGAATCTGGTCAATGAAAATAATACTGAGCTGGCTGTTCTTTGGAAGCAATATGAGATGTTTCTGATCTGCATATAGCTTGGAATGATGGAGCCATCCGCCAATCCTCAAAATACCATAATTGTTGACAAAAGGAGTCAACTGTTAATGGCTGGGGAACACAACCTGTTGTTTGAAAGGTTCATCGACTCCTCTAAAAATTCCACTTGTGCTTCCTTAACTAACAGTCTTAAAGGCCCTTCGTGATTGTTCAGGAAGCTTTGGACCATTCACCTTTGTCATGCCTATCTGAGCATTTCTAGCGAAAGGAAGGCATAATGCTATGATTCTTGCAACACAATTCGAATTGGAGTGCTTTTCTAACACATTAACTAATAGAGACTTCACCTGAATTGCTCGAAGGACAACAGGAGTGTAGGCTTTAGCTGCAAGGTCTTTGGGTACAGTGTTTGGATCTTGTGGTCATTTGTCTTAACATTCATGGAGCCAAGGAGGTCCCAACCACTAAAGAGAGTGTTCCACCAGTTTTGCAGGGGTAAGACAGCGTGATGCACAATCTGCTGTGTTACCAGCACTTGGAACATGATGCCACAATTAGTGCAGAACGGTTTTGAATTTTGTTGAAACAATTGGCAACAAAGGTTTTCCACTGGTGCGGGGAAGTAGGCTATAGATCCAAGCCAAAACCACAGTCGAGTCCATCCAAGTATACACTGTCTTCAGTGGCAAAACCCCATCATTAGAGCTTATTATAGTGTGCAGAGAGAGAGCTAAAAGCAAAAGCTGTGTACAGTTGTAGACGTGAAAGAGTCACTCTTTTCAAGGGAACCATCTTTTACTTTACAAGTAACATGAATGTACACAACACACGAAGATGAGAAGTCTTACGTACAGATCAGCTGCATATCCCTTTTCTGAGCTGTCAGAAAATCAGTGCAATTCAATACTTGAATGAACCTGGCTAATGCACCAATGGATTGCTATTGGGGAACAGTAAGGCAACTCATATCTTAACATTTTCCATTTGGCAACAGTTTCTGCTGGGGCAAGAGAATCCCAATCCACATTAGCCAGCCACGGGCACTGAATAAGATGTTTGGCCAAAATCATCAATGAGGATAGCCACCCAAGTGGATCAAACATTCTGGCTATTTCAGATAAAATCCCACACCTTGTGAGCACTGGAGTTTTGAGTTGAAATTCATAAGAAAAATCATCAAGTTTGGGGTCCCAGTATAAACCCAACACCTTAACACATGTGCCGTCATCAAAGGAGTATGTGTCAAAAGAATGTTGAACATCTTCTGGTGGTACGTCCGTGTGAAATGCAGGGACATTGCTTACAAATATGCGGAGTTCAAAACATCCTCTCTGAAGCAATTCCTGTAGGTTCTGCCATAGATTCCGAGCAGACTGCAAATCATCAGTTCCTGTGACAATGTCGTCTACATAAGAATCCTTCAATAATACCTGCGCAGCTACTGGGAATTCTGTTCCTTTATCCTCTGCCAGTTGACGCAGTGTACAAAGTACAAGATAAGGATCTGAGCATACTCCATAGGTGAGTGTTCAAAGGATATTCTTGCACTCGTCGATGCTCATTTCTTCTCCAATGGATGCACTGACAATCTCGTTAGTCAGAGTGTACCAATATTTGATGGTAAGTTTGTTAGATGTTTCCTGTGAAAACCACTATATGAACTCTGAAATGCAACAAAACCTCCAAAATGTCACTCTGCAACTTCAGGCCACTCAGCAAAACATTGTTCAGAGATACTCCAGAGCTGGTCTTAGCTGAAGCATCAAACACCACTCTCAACTTTGTAGTGGTGCTATGGGCTTTGTGCATGCAATTATGAGGGATGTAATATGACATTTTGGAAGGAAGTTCAACAAGTTTGATGTAACTCATATGACCACAAGCTAAATAACCTTTTATGAACGAGTTGTACTTTAGTTTGGTTACCAGTTGTGTAAAGCAGAGTTCTAGGAGTACAACTGACGAAGTGATAAAGATCGTGACTCTCCCAAACAGTAGTCATTAGTTTTAAAGGGGAAGGTAATGCAGTATGTACCAGTTTCAAGGCAAATATGTGTTTGTGCAAAAATAATCCTTACGTTTACTTTCCTCTGGAGTAAGCTGAAGCTTGGCATCTGGTAGCTCTTGCAACTTTCAGAAGCATTCCACTGAACTTCCAGAAGCTTTCCACTGCAGCATATAAAGTCTTGTCTCATTAGATGGTTGATATGAGGAAAGCTGAAACCTCTCGAGAGGGTAAAGTAGCTGCTGTGCTACCTGCTCTACCCATCAAGAGCAATCAAAATACTGATTGCATTAAGAGTATCAGGAGGTCCAAGTTTTTACTCTGTCAGGATGTATGGGAACAGATCAGCACCAATGAGCATATCAATTAGCCCTGGTGTAGCATAGTCAGGATCAGCCATTTTCAAATTGACAACATGATGCTGTGTGTTTAATTGCAATGAAATTGCGGAAATGTGACCTGTTAAACAAGGAAGAATTAACATTTAAGTCAAAAACTACAGCCCATTCTTACTATGAGTGTTGCTTGAGACAGACCCTGAAGATGTATAGTCGTTTATCGGTAAGGAAGACCTAAACGTTACATTGCATCTTCAGAGACAAAACTTATTTGACTGCCAGAGTTCAACAAAATCCTTACTCATTGAAAAATGATCTCAGGTCTCGAACTTCAACATCTGCAGTTGACAGCATTACAGTAGCACAATTATAGGTTTCTGAGAATGATGAGAGAACTGTTTTATGAACCCAATTAAAGAATGAGGTTGATGGCTGGTATTGTCCATACCGTATAAGAATTCCATTATTTGACAGATCATAAAAAAGTAGGGCAATGTAAACAAAACATTATGTATCCTTCCACCACCATGTGCTTTTCAGCTGACAATCAAAACATGTCAACAGTAAAGGTATATTATGATTGCAATAACATTTAAAGTGTGTTGTGATTTTCTTGAGATTATTTTTTAGATCTCAGACAGATAATTTATTTTCAATACTAGAAGCACATTAATCTTATTAGGGTTAGGTGGACAATGTTAATGGAATTATTTCAAATTACAGCAATGGATAGCCTACTCTACAGATATTAAGTTAATACAATTATTTAAAATTTAACTTTTTCTTGTGTATTTTTCTAAATTTGATCAAAATTGTAACATTTAATGGCGTTACCAGAAATAAACAATCATGTATGGGCAACTTATGTTTTCTACCGGACATCTAAAAAGATTAAATAATAGTAGCTTATTTGGTTACTGCAAACTGAAGTTGCAAGAGCTTATTACAGTGCAAGCAAACATATTTAAACTTTAATAATAATTAAAATAGGCTAATTCATGCAATAATTATTAAAATTATTTTTCGTGTTGCCTTTAATTTGGTCCTTTACTAGCAGATCATAAAGCAGTATAGTTTAAGTTTCCAGTTGTAGACTATTAAACAAATTTACCTTTTATAGTAGGGCCTACCTTTGAAATATCAGTGTTGTTATAGTCATGTGACTATTGTAGGCTATATAGCAAAAATTTGTGCTCTTACACCCTAAACGGAAATAATAAATCAATGAAAAGCGTAAGTAATAAACAAACATGGGTAGGCCTAATTGCCCAGATCACGTTTAAATATTTTGTTAATTAATTAATACATGTCATCAAACCAGTACACTTTAATGACCGGGAAATATATAGACGTACGTCTTCTGGCCGTTTCTTTTGGTAATATGTAGGCCTAAATTTTTGCAGCTGGCGGTAAGCACAAAATCTCACGTGGACTTTATATTAACCACTTACTTGCTTAAAACAAAAAAAACACGGACATTTTCTTACAAAAAGAATTTATTGAGCCGGCGCCTTGAAAAAGCATGTTTACATAGACGACTACAACAAGAACCGTAGGTGTTTACCCACAAATTCTGTTCAAATAAAAGTTAGGTAATATTTTTAAAATTTTATGCAGCACTTTTGTCTGGACGGATTACGTTCTTCTTATTTAGCTTATGTTTTTGTAGACATGCCAGCTGAAGTTCCTGTCTTCCGAATCACGTCTTAATATCCCGTTGTCGTTAGCGATTACAAGCCGTGAATTTTGATCCCTGAATTGCAATATATTACAATTACATACATGCACAAAATATGAAAATAACACCGTACAAGAATCTCAAACGAACATGAACACACGAGAAGCTCAACCTGAAACACTCGCAACGCAAATGGCCGCTCTTTGTTTTGGTTGCCGGATGTCATAATATCCCATTGGCGATTACAGGCTGGGTTTTATAATCCACACATTACAATATATTACATATATGCACAGAATAATAAAGTTAACACATTTTAAGAATCTGAAACACACGCGAACGCGGTAACGTTTCACACTCGCAAATGGCCGTGCTTTGTTTTGGTTACAGGTCAACTGATAATGGTGCGGTTGTTTGTAAATTAGCTATAAAATTGCGCGATTTGAATATAATAAAATTTAATTGACTAATGCTGGATACGAAGCCGTGTTATTATATTACGTTTCCTCTAAAATGCGTACTTATTTTTCACGTATAATACGCACTACTTTCAGCGTCGGCGATGGAAGGTAACCGATTTGTTGATCAGGGCTGCCACTACTACTTCATCAGGTCATGCGGTCACGTCCTGTTGTTTTAAATGGTCGCCACGTGTCTGGTACATGTTAAAAATATTGGTAGCATCGGCTGTCAAAACACGGAATTCTTACATGGGATAGACAATATTATCTACCCCTGAATAAGTGAAATGCAGCGATGAATGATGGAATGACAATGGTGACAGGAAGTTGGCAAAGGGCAGGTTATTACCATGTGAGAGAATTATAAACAGTTTATAAAAGTGCCTTACCAAAGTAAATCATTTCCTAGGATATTGCTCACGAAAAACACTACATTGATAAAGAGCATGTTGAAAATGAGACAAAATATACACTATAATGTGAGAACTGGCCCTGGGCCTATAGACTGGTATTAACCTTGAAGCTATTGAACTTGTAGTAAGCCTAGGTGGATTCTTCTGAGTTGCTACTCCTGATTTGCACTGCTTGTCCAGTAAAGCAACCTCTTTTGAATGACAACCAACTGCTCACCAATGCTTTCTCTATGGGGATAGCAGTTGGTTGTCATTCAAAAGCAGTTTAGAGATACAACCCTAATTCTTCAATGTGAATGTTTTCAAGTCTTGTACTGCTAACTCCCACATCTTTCAAAGATTTCCACAAATACATTTCTCAAGAAGGTGCACCAAGAGAAGATCCCACTGATCAACTGGAAGTTTTGAGTGCCTTCAAAGCAGTAACATTTTCTATAGTAATAGACAAGAGGTAACACATTAAGGAAGAAGAGTTTGCACTTGCTCGGGGAGCTTACAGTAAGGCATCCATATGAATGGACATGATTTTTGGTTTGTCTTATTTTTCACTTACACTGATCATGTGACATAATTCTTATCTGTCAGGGGGGAGGATGGTACGAAGGCCAGTAGTTCACCCTCCAATGACAACATAAAATATGTTAATCTTGTGACACTTGACAGGTCCTTGTTGTTTATGATTGTTGCAAATAAGTTCGAAAAACTGGTCCATGTAGTTATGGTTTCTTTGAAGTGGGGCAGTTTGATTGACAAAGAGAGACTCATAATGAAGATTGGGTTGAATATGTACCCTGGCCACGATGATCTGTATTAAAATTCCTTGTTTCCTAGTGCAGATAGAACTGCCATGATTGCACAATATTGGTCATCAAACTGATTTAATATTTCCATATGTGCAACCTGATCAAAATTTCTATCGGTTTTACATAACATTTCCAAAGTTAAATAATCATTCTCAAAATTGTTCCTCAGCTGACTCAGATCTCATCATTTCGAAACAAACAGTTTGCTTTGGGAAGCACCACTGGCAACTTTATCGGCCAGGGGGGCCGCATAGTTCATTCTACTTTCAGCATGCTCTAAATGCTTTTCCAACTTCTCCTTTTTATCTGCCATGCTATCACAGGAGAAGCAAATGAACAAACATAAAAAAAATTTATTACTCTAGGGCAACTAATCAATTCTTCAAACCCTTAAATCAATGTATCGCCACTCATGATGAATTTTGTAGGACAGACGCGCCATAAATAGCAAAGTAAACGTCAACCATAACGCACAGATTAAATAATTAAGTTGCACAAAGTCTTATTTCTTATTTAATTCTTATGGAACAACAGTAAACAGACATAATAAAGTGTTCACAACTCACACAAGTGTAACCCACTGTCTGTCTTAGCATAACTATTATAAGAAAGAGTGATTCCACGTGCATTTTACATTACGTAGCACAGGTAAAGTGTAATACAACTGTACAGTACTCAATTTATATACAGTGTTTTGGTTAAACCAAAGATAGTAAAAAGGTGTGGGAAACATAGTAGCCCTAACTACATATGTTATTCTGAATCAGCGACTGCTTAAATTAAATCATAGGTACTCAAACATTAGTGACGTTAATCTGAAACAACATAAAGCGGTAGAACCTAAATCCAGGCCTTACTATACTTTCTCGGAAATGTCTCAGCAGCTAGCATTTCTTCATTATCCATAACAAGATGCTTAACCTATATTTTTTGTTATCTTTACCACTATTGTGTGTACCGCACAACATGGCATTTTAGGTTTTTAGTCCTGCAGTGACAGAACCAGAGACAGCAGTGTTTAATAAAATAGGTACTGGTAACTAAACACCGAAATATAAATATTGGCCTAGTTGTTACAGTGGACCATTCATTCCAAATACAGTAAACCCTCGTTTTATCGGAGCTCCAATCAGCTGACTTCGTATTTAACGGACAAAATCTGGTGATACAAAATTATTCCAACCTCTGGTCTACTTGACACATGCAGCACAGAGCTATTTTTAATCGCGCATCGGGGTACGTGCCGTGTCCGAGCAAGAATGATTATCTACCTGAATTTTTTACGGAACTGTAACATCAACAGTGCGATACCTACATGGTTATTGTGCTTTGGAGAGTGACATCAGGTGTGCACACAGATAGCCGCGTAAGACGGTAAGCTGTGCTAGTCTCTCATCTGTGTTTTGACGTGTCCGGACAAGAACGACTGTCATGTATACTTGAATTTTTTACGCAGTTCATGTACGTGCGCGATAAAGATTATGGGTTTTTTTTAAAATTAAATGGCGTCTGCAACAGGACGGAAAATAAATAGAGTTACTTTGACATCAAGCAAAAAATTTTAACTATTGTAAAAGTTAAGAGACTGGTGTTTCGGTAGTAAAGTTGTGTGATGATTACAGTGTCAAGAAACAAACTGAATCGGACATTCGTAAAGAAAAAAACTAGTCAAAGATTTATGTGTTGAAATATGATGTTGATCAAAAAAATTGGCACTATTGGACCCAGGAAACACGTGAAACCTGCTGCCGCATCTTCACACGATGAGGCAGTGTATGTTCAACAATGCTTGTGTGGTGTAATGTGTGAGATGTAGGGAGATTAAATCTGCTGCGGACAAACTAGCGCAACACATGCCTTTCTCACGCTCAACATTTCCGTCCCTTGCCCTTTAGAAATTCTCAAGGACGGCGGCTGTATTATTATCTCACAGACACGGTATACAATACTGTATCGCAATGTAAATAGCGATAGTTTAAATGGAAATATTTTTGCTACATATTAACAAATAAACATTTTACTGCGAAATACAAAGCAGTAGCTCAAGTTCATGGGCACGTGGTATGCAACGTAACATGAAACCATGCTGATAGCAAGCCGCCTCCTGTCCCTCTTCTTCTACTCTCCCCCCGCCCACAATCCTTGGTTATCTCAATAAGTGGACAACGGCACGTGCTTATCTTTCTATTCTCGCCAGCCATCACAAACATTCCCCCTCGACCACTTGCAGCGATTTGGCCACAACAAACACGTTACGCTACTACCCGTATCACACTGCTATAAATCTATCGGCTTGTTGTGTATTTTCATGTGCAGATTTTTGTACTTTGTGATTTACTGGACATCTGATTTACTGGACCACACCTCCCCCCAAATAGTCCGGTAAAACAAGGGTGTACTGTATAGATGTCACATGGAAATGCACAATGTGTTACAGTTTTTTAATATAGTTGAAAGCTTGGTTTATGACCATGCTGTTGTTTGGTTGACATTTTATAGTTAAAGTACAGACACCTACAGGTGGTTTGTGATAAATTTTTAAATCAGTCTCTCAAAAATCACTTTCTTTAACTGTGTATAGTTCAGTATTAATAATAATTGCCTCGCTGCTTGCATGACTAGCAGGGAATTTCAAAATGTAGTCCTACATATTTTATATAACTACGAAAAATTCTTTGTCAACAATTGAAGTATATTTCTTTGTATTTTGTATATTGTACAAATACAGTACATTACTTCAACTAGTATAAGTCAACTGGTGTCTACAGACCACACAGTTAAACTTGCTTCACATCCATTCACCTGCACACTGGTTGTTTCACTGTTCAAAATTTCACAGAGAGATTGCATTGAGTGTGATGTATAGTAAAAGCATATAGATTGTAGTTTGAGGGTAACAGTGTTAGGAATGTTTACACAATTTACTAATAACAATAGTCTAGTAATGTATTTCTCTTTGTAGGTGCAGCAGTTTTTTTCTGTTCACTGAGTGATTATTAATTAACAAAATTTTTTTATTAAATGGTTTTAGTTAGCTATGAAGGCCTGGTTTATTTGAATGTATTTTTACCGACTTACTGTATAAGTGACCTACGTATCAGATGTAATTTGCTGCATTTGAAGCGCGGAAACAAGGGTGTAATATGGGCCTTAATTGTGGTGTTTGATGAGAACAGCATCACATATACACATGGAATGCTAAACTGGAAAGCAGTGTTAGCTTTTTTTTTTTCTACGAGATTTTAAGTTGTGACCTTCAAATGTTATTTGCGGATAATATGTTGTGAAGGTCAACACAGGCTTATAGTTTATGTCTTACGTATCCAGGAGGTATTTTTGTACTTACGGCAGTATAAAAAAAGTTTTTTTTTTTTGGCCCACCCCTTAAAGTCATGGTAATGCCGTTTGTGGTGTGTGTTTATTTCGCTGATATATATATTGGGAGGAAGTTAATCGGTTTTTAACGTAGGAAAGATTGGGCACGTAATGCTACACCAACATTCGTGCTTAAGGTACATTAGTTTTCATAATGACAGTTGGTATCACTTGTGTATTTATTGACTAACTATGGTAGATGACAGTTTTATGGACAGTGGAATTTTGATATAACCATTTTACATTCTTACGTGTATTAAAATGAATGAATTAATTAACAGTTTTTAAAGTTGTCTACAATGTGAAGATACAAACTGTTTTGAAATAGAAGTTTAGGAAGACAGTGGAGCATCCTGTTGTGGGGTAGCAGAGTGTTAGTCTCAGTAAGTCTCGTTTAAAATTTGCTGTTGATGCAGTGCTCGACTTTCTACCAAACATAAACTTCCTGGTCATGGTGACGAGTCAAGTGGCTGCGACCTAAGAAAAAAGTTCTGTCCGTAAAAGATACGGTCAAGATACTGAAAAACTAGATGCCGGCAAGTGTGTTAAACGTCTCGGTTTATCTTATGATGTCAATGTAAATTCCAACATAATCAGAAAAATTAACTTTGTGAATTTTATTCCAACTGTGATTGCACAGAAAGAAAAGTAACACGGAAAAAGAATCCATTTAAAGGGCGCTGCTTACCAGCCAGCTGGTGGCTAAGAAACGACAGAGTTATAGGGCGACCTTGAAGCTTTCATCTAATATCGCCACAAGCCAAGCGCTGAACAAATGTGCAAGATTCTTGCAGCTCCATTTATATAATGGAACATTGAGTGGTGACCTATAATTTTATTGGCATAAAGTCTGTAGCAGAGTTCAGTGAACTTTCCTATCTCAGTTTCTATACATCAGAAAAGTATAGCTGCCTGATAATGCCAGTTTAAGCTATGTTGGAAGGTTTCAAAACAGTGTTTTTAATAAGCATGTTGGCTTAGCAATGATATTTTCCCATGTCCGAAGTAGTTTTTTCATACGTTGACACAATGAGCATATACTAAAATAGTTAAGTAAAAAAAAACATATTTAAGAACACATTGAAACATACTTAAAGCACATGGTAGGTGGCACCTTTAAATAAAATTGTCGATCTTGATGTGGCTCTCATTCAATAATTTTGTTTGCAGCATATCGAAGATGTTAACATTTCTGGATTGATATTAATTGATCAGGCAAAGGCAAAGTGGTTCTATTTTTTTATTTCTGTGATGTGTTAAGTCATTTACTGTACGCTCCATATGTATATTCGTAACTGTAACACATGTCAGAAATATGCATGTGGCTGTGTAATCTTTATGCTGCCAGAAATACAGCTGCAGTTATTCATAGGTCACTCCTTTATCGTAAACACTGCATGGACGCGCATACAATTTAATGCAGCAGCTTCAAAAACAGTGTGTGTATGTGGTATCAGTGCTTAGTATACTGCCACCTCCAACTTTAAGTTTGTATGCCTTGAGAAATATTTTTCCATTGACTGTTTCATATAAGAAATAAAATGTGTGACAGCAATAAAAAGCAAATGTCGGTGCACATCAAATGTCATGCCTTTATGTTCATCTCACTCACAGTCGGCACGCTCTCGCTTGAGTCGTGTAGATCAACAGGTGCTCCTTGGCAATGTCACTGGACATCGGAAACTCATCTGTCGTCACCCTACCTGACCCAACCTTCACGTCGCAAGACTGCAAAATTTTGCCATGAATAAATTTACATTTGTGACCATTCAGCATTGTGGTGAATTGTTCAGTGTATTATTTTATTGAATGTTAGTAAATTTTTGTTAATATTTTAATAATATTTTAATTTTATTGTGAATGACATTAATAATCTGACAACTTTAGTAAAAGTAAGAATTATTGGCAAGTGTGCTTTGGTTGTGTATTCTGACAGAAAATATTAACTTGGCAGAGCGGACTTGTTGCGCACTATAAAAACACTGCTAGATAATTTTAGCTACAAACCATAACAATGAACTCCTGTTTTTCGAAAATTTCAGTTATCTAAAATTGTTCAGGTTCATTTTACATACCAGGATGCTCCACTGTACTTTGAAAAATGCTCACTTTTTTGTGAACAGTCTACAGTTGTAGGCTATTCAAATACATACTGCAAAAAATATTACAATATGAAACTACTTGTCAAACACGTGTTTGAAAGAAAGTAATATATAATACAGAGGTACAAGTATTTACAGATCATACGTGTAATAGGTACACACACATGAAGGGACCACACACATTTTTTTGCGGAAGCGTGGTCGTGGCATTTCGCCAGTGTAAAACTGGCTTCCTCAGGGTGGCAAGACATGGCACACTGCAGTCCACTCAGCATTGTGTGCTGTTACCTGTAGGCCTAGCGGCCAGAAGGTGAACTAAGCATGGCAGGAATTTCAAATGTGGGGACAGTAATATAGGTCTGATTGAGATAGCTTCCTAGTGACATGTGTAAAGGAGGAGAAGGGTGCAAAAATTAAATTATCTGATTATGAAGCCTGGAGGCTGTATGGATTTTGTAATGTATTGATAGGCCAGTTCCCACCACCTGAGCACTGAACTATTGCATGAAGAACGTGATTAGTTCACAATTCTGCTGCTGTAGCAGGAGTCAAAAATCTTTGTTGTGGGAAACTGCATGAGTTGCTACGGGCTTTTCTTGTTGGCAGATGTTGTGTCCAGCTAAGGCTTGCTTTGTGTCAGTTCTGTAGCCATTCATTCTCTGTCTTAAGTGTATTGGTAGTGATGCCTATGTACTCTGTATCACAGTGTTTGCACTGGAGCTGGTATATCAGGTTTTTTGTAGCACAGTTTTAGCTGCCTTGGATGGGATATGTGTGGTTTGTGAGTCTGCTGTCAAAATAGGTAGAGGGCTGGTAAATGATGCAGGAACCACTGCGAGAACTATTGCAACGGTAGTAGCCTCTTGGGTTGACTGTTTTGTGGGAGGTTGCGGTTGGTGGGAGTTTTGGATGGACTAGTTTATTGCGGTGGTTGGGTTGTTGTTTGAAAACTAATCTGGGAGGTTTTGAGAACAAGTTCTGTGTTTGTGGTGATGCAGCCAGGATTTTCTGTCCCGAGTTCAGTATGGTCTTGAGTTTCTTTAGGTCTTCATAGTAAGAAAAAATCCTTGGGATGTCTGAATTGATGGTTTGGACTTGTGTGTGTTTGTAATGGCACATTAGATCTGTTGGTAAACAATTAGTTTTGGGTAACCTCTGTTGATGAACGCTCTGGCTATCTGGTCACTTAGTTTATTTAGGTAGCTCTGGGTGGAGCATATGCGTTTTGCCCTTGTGTGGCAAGATTGTAAGGTAGCGATTTTTTTTGTACTGCAGGGGTGGTAGCTTTCAAAGTGCAGATACTGTAGTTTGTTGGTAGGTTTGATGTCAATAGAGGTGTTATTGGCATTGTTGTGGAGTATCAGTTAGACATCCAGGAATAGTGTGTTGTTTTTCAGTCACTATTCATTGCTTTTCACGTTTCAGTTTTGAGTGTGCAGCCTAACTCACCAGGTGCATGCTTTAAGTGGGTTTCTAGCCAAGGATTGTAAACTTTTTTCGTTAAATTTTTTCTTTTATTGCTACAGCCTACAAATTGACCGTAACTGTAGTACACTATTGTAATATGGTAACAAACATTTTTAATGACCTTAAATTTTGAAGAATTGTGTCCTGATATGAGAAAAGAGGTTTTATAATTTTTTTTTGTTTAGCGATAAGTCAGATTTAACAAAATTGCCTTTAGTAATTTTCTGAACAGTAATAATAAAATAAATACTTAATGAACTAGCTACTATAGGTCTCCACATCCATATACTTTCTGAATTAAAAGTTTATTTTATGTTAAGATAAATGTTAATTTCAACAGTTTTTGATTTTAAAATATTTCTGTTCCGTAAGTTCTGCACATACATTCTGACTCCTTAACTTGAAACTTATTCATAACATGGTAGTGCATGTTTATTATGCCTCTACTATAACTAGAATGACTAGAACAGATAACATTAAAACGACTCGTGTCTGCTTGGTCAGTTACACTGTCATTTTTAATTAAATTAATTTGTTACCTTAAAATTACAATCACTTGAAACTAATCAAAAGGAAATGAGGGTGTTCAGGAAAATGCAGAAATATATTTTCATCATCCTTTTTAGCATACTTGCTACTATAAGATATAGGGTGCTATACTTTATGAAAATATGTTGGCTACATAGCATAGCTGGTCCTTCTCTTGCACACTTAAAATATAAATTGAAAATGTATGTCTGCCATTGTGCTTCTTAGAGACACAGTAACAGTTCCTATAACTCATCACCTTTAATGATAAGAACCCTATTTTCTGTTATCTTAGGATTGCACTTAACTAAAGCAATCAGATCTTCTTTAAAAAATAAAATGTGGCCTATTACCTCAACTGTTGAAGCTGATCTTCTGCAAACCATTGCTTGCTGTTAATTCAAAATACTTCTCTACAATTACAAAACCTGCTATCAGAGTAAGAGAGTATCTAAACTAAAATGTGGTAGAAAAAAAAAACAATAAGTGAAATATAACTAGTGCAGAATTTAAAAAAATACTTTTAAATAAAAAAAACAATATAAAATAAAAATGTATAGGAGCCTAACCTACTTTTTTATAACTGACCCTATCATACTCTACCAGTGGTTTTTTACCAGCTAACCCTCCACAGACTAAAAGTTAAAGTTAAAGTCTCTGTTTCACACTCATAATCACAAAAAGGAAGAAAATACATCTGCAAAATACTGATTATTAGTTACAAAAAAAATTAAAATGGTAATCTTTTTAGCAAAGTGCTACAATGCTTTGTCATATTTTATATCTGTAATAATTAACTGTGCATCAGTTGTAGTCTTAAAATTTATTTGCTTTCAGGCCTTGATGTTGTGGTAGCGGCTCTACTTGGGGCAGATGAATTTGGCTTCAGCACTGCACCGCTCATTGTAATGGGCTGCACCATGATGCGGAAATGCCACTTGAACACTTGCCCTGTGGGAATCGCTACTCAAGACCCTGTTTTGCGAAAGAAATTTGCAGGGAAACCAGAGCATGTTGTAAATTATATGTTCATGTTGGCTGAAGATGTAAGTGGTTTTGTAATCGTTTGAAATCCTTTCATGTGTGTCTCTACATTGTGTTTTATTATTTTTTCTCTTTGAATATAGTTACTCAGTAAGGATGTGTGAATAGTTGCTGCTACAGTTTTAAAATTAAATGCTACCACAAATTAAAATACTTAAGAGGTGTGTCTGCATGGAGTTGTTTAGCATGTAGGAGGCACAGAAATGAAGGTTTGTTAAGAACTACATTTAGGATGGAATTCATAGTGATGATCATGGCCGTAGAAACAGTGGGGGTCTGGACCCCCACTGTGGCTATAAGGGCCCCCACTGGAATTGAATTGGACACACATCACAGTTATGGGTGGCAGGAAATTTGTTTATTTAGATGTTCATTATTCACTTTGTGAAAGTATATTGTACTACTTTATGATGCTACCCACATTCAGTGTACAATGAACCCTTTTGTAGTCAAACTTTAAAACATATCCCTCCTGTTTACTGTGCATAGTTAAACATACATATTTTTCACGACTTCATGTGCTTAATATGTGTTCCCAGCCTGATTGGAAATCAACAAACAGACTACAACCTGCTAATTTTATCTTTTCATAGAAATAACGTGGTCGCAACTGCACCCTACCCCTTTGTCCTGGCAGTATCAGATGACTCACCCCTGACAAAGGGGTAGGGTGCACGTGGTTGTGATGTGTCGTCGTGTCACTGTATCAGTATTCAAGTGTCCAGTAATGTGAGTAGTGCCGTATGCCTTAGTGGTGTTGATGTGAAGTGCTTGTTTGTCAAGATGAAAAGATCTACTTTGGATACGTGGCTTAATTAAGACAGAAAGAAGTCGAAAACAGTGCTGGTAAGTTCACACAATACACAGTGACTTAGCTCGTGTAATCTTCATTTAAGGGGCTCGCCTACTGGCCATGTGTTTGTATTAATGAGGCACGGCACCAAGGGCGATGTAGCCCGGCACATCAGATGGTTATCACCTCTAGGACAATTCAATGAAACGGCGCGCAGTGGTATCGTAATTCGCCTGACTGACACTTTCCGCGGTGACCCTATCTTTTTATTGGTGGAAAGTTTTTAGCAAAGTCCATTACATGTTCCCGAGGTGGATTAACACGAATCCAATGGATAGTTATAAAGATATTACAGGTTGAATAAAGCGGTTTTTAGCCATTTTGAGGTCCTCCGAAATGATATTTCTAACTAATGTATTGTTTTACAACTACTGTACTGATATAGTTTAAAGTGTTTGTTCTTTTCCTAAAGTCACAAATTATAACCACGTTTAGTAGTTTCTTAGAAAGAAGAGAATTGCTGTCATGCTGCAACATTGTTTAAAAGCAGGTAGATGAGCCCCTTAAGACAAGTTTTCAAGGATTATATTTAATATGTTTTAAAGTTTTTCAAACTGATTTTTTAAATATAATTTTAATTTTTGTTTTAAGATTTGTCCATTATTTGTTTTTATTTTTCTCGCAAATTTGAAATAGGCAAGCTCAGTTCATATTAATTGTAACAATAGTGTGTCACATGTGTCACCTGTTAATACTTTTTATTTCACTACACAATTATTTCATATTAAGAAAGTAATTTATTTATAAACAGAACAATTTAATGTCAAAATAAAAAAAAAAATACTATATCTCGTGTTCTGAAAATTTTAAGTTATATTGTCGTGAGATGAACATGAGCGAAAGTAAATCAGCTCGTTTTATTTAAATATCAACAGCTAGCGACAAGCAGACAACAATGTTTTAGCCAACAATACATCAATGTGTATACAACTGCTATTGTAATAACCCGTTGCCTACGTTATTATTCAAGAAAGAGAGGGGTATTTTCATCTCCGAAATCCGTGTCACTGTGTTTCATACAGTTGCTGCTAGATGTATATCTTATGTGCAGTAAAAGAGGCACTTCAACACGATGTTGTGTGCGCAGTATGGTCCAATGCTTGATATTGTAATGTATTACGATTGTTTAGCTTACTGTGTATGTCATTTTCCATTAAAAATGTATATTATAATATTGTAATAGCCATTGAAAGGCGTAAGTAACAAAAGTAACTACGTATGTAGGACAATTTAAATATATTATAATTATTCAGGAACTTACCTTAGAAGTACTATGACCCAGAAGCGACTGAACTCCTTAATGTTATGCCATGTGCATAAAGACCATTTGGACAAATTGAACATGAAATGAATGTGCATTGAATTTATAAAAAAGAGTGACAAAAGGAAAAACGTCTTTGGTAAAATGGAAAATTAAAATTGCTTTCCTGGAATGTTTGCTATGTACAATTTTTTATATATTAATTCAACTGTTATTCTTTTTTCTGTTGATATATGTATATTGCAATTGCAGTTTTTTGTAATAAAAAATGTTTTTGACATTTGAGATCACTGAAATAATGTTTGAGTCTATATGATTATATAATCCAACAGATAATTTTTGCTTATAGTTTTGGAATATTGTAGCTGGCAAGGAAAAATATGACATGTTTGCACCTGAATATATGTCGAGTTTTTATTAGTTAACTGAATTATGAATAACCAACCATTATTTCATCAAACTCATGTTTTTTTATCTGCATAAAAATTACAAGGCAGCCACCGTCCGAGTCCATTGATAACTTTGAGATTTCACGGTGTGATGACTCAATAAAGTTATGATTTATATTGGTAAGTATTGACATGTAACATGGTGAATACCATGACTCACAGTTGTAAGTATGTAATTCGCACATTCATACAAGATATGCAACAAGAAGTCACAAACGAGGAAGGATACAAAGCGCCAAATTTGATTAAGATTTACTTATAACGTAGTTTACTAAGACAAAAAAAATATATATTTGAAAACATTGAAATTTCTATCGTATCTATATTTAATAGTTTAGTTCAAATAGTTCAAACCTTGCTCAAATAGCACCATTTTGCATCTAAAAACCAAAATTCTTGTCTGGTATGTCCAGTTTTCCCAGCTCCTTCATTCCAGTGCTGCTCCATACATCATGTCATCCCTCACCAGTACTAATATAGAGTGAGGTAGCGCAACAGTAACACATTGGACTAGCATTTGGGAGGACTCGAGGTTTGATCCCAAGCTCCGGCCTTCCTGATTTTGGTTTTTCATGGTTACTTGAAATTGCTCCAGGCGAATGCTGGGATGATTATTTTTTAATAAAGACCATGGCCGACTCCGCTAGTTCCTGTCATTGATCGAAGTTGTGTCTCACTGTTCTTCAAAAATATAGTCTAATTACTGTGGACTTTGAGTAAATTTGGTATAACAGTTTTCACGTAATGATGATAATTATAACAAAATTTAGTATGCTTATACTTATTTAGTTAATAAAAATGAAACTTTGGTGTTGGTTCCACTTTAATATTGCATACATTATTCCTTTTGTATGGGGTAGATCGCTTCCTTTCAGAAATTATTTTTCAATTTCTTTTAATTTTTATTCTGAAACAGAACTTTTTCTAGACGTGCATAGTAATTATGCTTACTAGATACATGTTTTGATTTCTGACTGCATTGCATTTATTGAAATGTGGAAAAGTTTGGATTATTTGTAAGTGGTTTTGTTAACGTGGTGTGTGATTTACAACTGTGTTAAAGTAACAGGAAATTTCAGGGCTTGTGTAACTTTATTGCTGTATGATAGTAGTTTGTAGAATGGCCTGCTCCAAAAAAATTTAAAAATACTTTTTATTGTCATGTTTTAGTAATTTTAATTTTATTTCTTTGTGGCTAGGTACGTGCTCATATGGCAAAGTTAGGCATCACCAAGTTTCAAGATCTGATAGGAAGAACAGATCTTCTAAAAGTACGGGATTCCTGTGATTCAAAAGCAAAGTTGCTGAATTTTAATCTAATTCTTAGAAATGCCCTACACATGAGACCAGGAGTCAATATTGTTGGAGGTTCAGAGCAGCAGGTACGTATACAGTTGTTTAGTATCTAATAGATTTAGGCTCACAAAAAAGTGGTATTAATCACAATTTAAGATTTGAAACATTAAGGGAGAATACCTGGGATTCATTAGCAATCCAGCATCTAATAGCATCCTGTGATTCAGTAGTTCAAATTAAAAAATGGCAAAAATATACTTCTTGTGTATATTGTTTCTCTGATGCATAATTATTAGAGGCCCGTAAAAATGTAATTTTTAAATTAATCTTAGAACCTTTTAAAAATGAAGTTTAGAATTTTGTAGCATTTTCGTATTTTCACACATTTTACAAAACATTCATTTTAAACAAATGTGTCACAATGTTGTTTTTGCATGGAGATTAATGCCCTCATTTGGTAAAATTACTATAACTACGCATTACAATGTAATGTGCACTATGAATATCAGGCTACCCAAGTGGTTAATATTTGGAAATATGTACAGTGAAACTTTGCATTAACTGACACCTCTGGTAAATGAAAAAGTTTCTGCTATTAAGAGTTCTCTGTTATTAAGAAATGCATTACAGTTAGGTACAATTAAATTCAAAGCTTTAAACACATAAAAATGGTACAGAATTCTCTTAACTACTAACAAGTAGGCACCAAGTAACGTAAGGTGCAACACCCATAAATTCGCAGCAACGTGGAATTTTTTGAGTAAGATGTGCCGACGCGATAAAACTCGGCCCTCAATAAAACAGCACGCCTGACAAACATGTGATACTCGCTGTCTCTTTCTTCATTGTGTTTCCTCGACAGCTGCAGACAGAAGAATCAATGGGTATCTCATGTGGCAGAAGTATCAATAGGGTGCATGCACAGTATTGTTTATTTACCATTCAGACGCAAAACTAAGAGTGTTAAATAAATGGGTGATTGTAATACGTCGGTCGTAGACAGTAAAACACTTTCAAAAATTTCTCATTAAACTAATCACTCTGTTTCGACTGTAATACTCTCGTGAAGGTCACAGACAAAGTCATATGTGCAGGCGCGAACTTTTTTTTCAAAGGTAGAAAAATCTATACCTGAATGTTAGGTTGTAAAAGATTGTATCACTGTTATGGTTGGTTGTAACGCCGTTGAAGACTTGAAACGAACTCAGTTTCAGTGTACTATTCTAATAACCTGCCGAGGTTTGAGAAAATTAACCTGACTAGGTAAATTTGTCAGCTGCCTGTAATGAGGAAATATTAACCAAGGCCTTGATTACATGTGCACTCTTTGGATATTGGCACAGTAATCAACGTTCCTGAAGAAAGGGAATTTTACGGCCACGTGGGATGAAGGTTAACTAATGAACAGAACATCTATTGCACTTGTACTGTATATGACACTTGTAACCATCGTCCAGACAAAGTTATTTACTGACTTTTAGCAGATGTGTAAGCATCCATCGTCACAACGCGTGACCGACTGCGTGCGCCTCACCAGTAGGCCATCTGTGTGTGCATACATGTGTGTGTTCACAGCAGACAACCATGCAGTGTTGCCACGTGTCCCATCTGGCCTTGCTTTGCAGCTCGGCATGCATGTTTGCTAGAGCACCCGGTGTTGGACAGAGCTAATTTTGAATCAACATGGTACAAAGTTGCGTGCATACGATCAACTTAAGGATGAATTGTGTTATGTAATGGACTAACGAGCGTAACCCTTAGGTTACTTGGCTTTTCTACTTACTATCTCTCATACATTGCACTTACACTGTAATCTCGAGCCTCGTCAGTTTTTAAGCGTACAAAGCAGGGCACAAGAAGTAGAATTAGGTTACTTAAAATAGTGGTTTATTTTTGTTTGCTTTTTGCTGTCAAAACAAATTGTCCTATCCATGTGCATTTCATGGTCACTATTTTAAGCCCTGTGCATCACCCTTGTTTAAAAAATAGTATTTTAGTTGCCTCATTCCTTCCACTGCTTGCTTCACATTCTGAAATGCTGGCTCCGGTGTACATTCCGACTCATCTGGATCCTAATCACAGCTATTTTATCTTCTAAAGTTGAACTTTTGCGGTTCTGAGACATTTCACACAAAATAAGTCGCTTACACAGAACTTAACGCAACCGCTACTTTTGTTACATGATGTGCATGAATGGAAGAGTAAACAAAGACTACACAATAAAAAGCACACATCACACTCACGTCACACGCGTGTGTGTTACGAGGATCGAGATAACGCAGCAGCTACTCGCTACCTGCTTGCAAGGGGTGTACAAATCACATGTTTCTTATGACTCGCCAAAGCATTCATTCAAGCTGTTTTGCACCTGTTTTCACGTTTTTTTTTTGCTGTTTTGTAAGTTATTGGCCACGTATAATTTGCCCGCGTCCATTAATTGTGTGTCCGCATTCTTTAAATAGAATTTCCTTTAATGGGAGATTATTTCTCTATAAGGGTCCATGTTATTCTGCCGGTGATTGGAAAAATGTCCGTTAATGTGAATTGACAGTTACTTGGAAGTGTCCGTTAAGAGAAGTTTCACTGTATATTTATAAATTGATTTTGTCCATGTTACACATCTCAATATTTTCATCACTCACACAGAATTTATTGTGAGTGCTATTTTTTTCCCTCCACGCTCAGACACTAACACTTCCATTTGCAGTTCAACGCTGCATTATATCTGTGTGTGGACGTTGTGCATGAGAAAGCTCGCAGGTGCATGTTTGTGTGGGCAGGTGCGCATGTGGTATGTTTTTGTGAGAGAGAGTCGATGATATCTTATCTCCCAGGCGTTCCTCGTGTCTCATATACCATTGTCTGTGTGTGATGTGTGTGCATGTGTTCGCACGTGTGTGTCGGGTGTAGCACAGCGCACGGCAATTGTTCTCAGTGAAGAAACTGTATACGTCCACAATTATTTGGACAGAACACGCAGTTCTAGTTCCAAATGGCCACATCATTATCTGAGCGGAGCGGAAGCTTTTTTGTACCACCTGACAACATAGTGTCTCTCTCTTTCTCTCTATTTCTCTCTCTCGTTACAATTTGTAAGCTGTGAGTTTATACACAAGGATGGTGAGGACTGGAGGGAAAGAGATGGTGTATTCTTATTGTCCTCTCTCCTTTGTGCGAGTTTCATGTGAATATACTATTTTTGTACTGTCAGGCAAGGCACTTCTTCCACTTGTCTGCCATACAAAGGATGTAGGCCCGACCGACAGAGCAGTGGGCCGATGCACCCGGCCGTGCCGCTTAGTATCTACGTGCACGCTCTGAGAATTTCACATTTTATACCAACAGTAGTAGACTTTTAAGTTTATCGTGGTTATTTCGCAAACAACAGTCGCTGTTTACTGGTATCCACTGGCACATTAGCGAGATCAGCAGCATTTTGTAACCTGTTTTCAGCATGCTCAAATTGTTGCTTTATGGTCGCGATCTTACCCGACATTTTGTAGGCCATGTTTCCAACTAAGCAAAATTTTTCGTCAATCCAATCTTTGTTGAGTAACTATAACATATACAATCCACTGTGTTATTGCAACATAGCACTTTTAATTGCATGTTACTAAGCTTCAGACAAGAAATTTGTCTGCACACAGAACGAAGAGTAGGTCTACATTGTGTTTCACACACAAGATTTCTTGACACGCTACGTCTTAATTAGAGCAAACGTTAGTAGAACATCTTGCTTTCAAATTTAAAAAAATACACATCATACAAATCAGTACATGAAGAAAGACGTGTTCTATCACTTGTTGCGTAGCGGATGAATAATAAGCGTGAACGAGCAAAAATAACAAGCTGGATTAATGTTTTCTCATGTTATTGTAGCAAATCCGACGACATGATATACAATGGGATCACGACCAGTAGGACCAAATGTTTTGTCAGGAAACTAACCTGATTAGACTATTTTACATGTTCAGTTTTGATTAGCAAAAGAGCGGCCGCCCGAACGAAATGTCCAGTTACGTCAATGCCATGTTGCCAACTAACTCATTTAAATCAGCACTATGACCACCAGGAGCCCTACATGTGTGGCACTCATTTCAAATACATGTCGATATTTGCAGATTTCATCTGCTATTTAGGGTTCATATTCACAATTCCTATTTACAAATCACAACAGTCGAATTTACTAATGGTTTCCAGCCCACATTGCTAGGTGTGTTATATCCTAAGGTTGCTTTCTCATGTCTCGTGTGTAAGGACTGTACCTTTGAGTTGGATGATCCCTTAGCATTCTGCACTATATCTGTATTATCCAGGGGAATGGCTCGCATATCGGGGCATCTAGCGTAGTTTTTTTTTACAATGGGTGTACATAACAAGTTCATAAAATTTTGTTTTGAAAGTTTTCTTCTTACATCAGTAATTAGTTTTTTTCTTATCACCAGCCTTATTCTTCAATCAGTCATCTATGTAGAAAAGGAATATTACACTGTCATATTTTTAGGACTTAAAATATTTCTTCCCTGTTTGGAACT
Source organism: Medauroidea extradentata (assembly GCA_003012365.1). Lineage (NCBI taxonomy): Eukaryota > Metazoa > Arthropoda > Insecta > Phasmatodea > Phasmatidae > Medauroidea > Medauroidea extradentata. The sequence goes on from PNEQ01030613.1 coordinate 102,494, forward strand.
GGACATATTTCAACCATCAATAGGATTGCTTTCTCTCTTTCTCTTTCTATCTCTCTTTCTCCCCCCCCCCCCTATTATTCTTAAGGACAGTGCAATGAAAGGATTATTTAACCCTCCTACTATAGGATTTCCATACTGTAGGACTTCAAAATATTTTTCACTCTTGATTGTCTTAAGATATGATTTTGTTCTGATAGGCCTTTTTTAAGAAGTTAAAGTAAATATTTTGTATTGTGTATATGTAATACTTGGCTTTTTTCTTATGAAAAAACATAGGAAAATGTAATTCTTGTCATGCTTAAATAGGACTTGATACAAATGATCCTATATTTCAGTCAAATTTATTTAGTATTTTAAAACTGAAAACTAGCATAATCACACCAGTGTCCCATTATCAGCCTGACAGGGCCTGTCCCATTATCAACCTAGGGCCATTGCTTCCGGTTGGGAAGGGAGAAGGGGTAACATCCCTAGCAATAATGTGTGGTTTTTTATTTAAAATATTTTTTTCTATATGGTAGACCTTCTAGTTATCAAAATGATTTCACAAAGCAGGCATGATAAAACAATTCAAAATTTAGTATGGATGGTTTACATGATTATTTAATCTTTTACCACTCTAATTTCTCTATTCACTAATTACTTCATTCATAGACAAAGTCAAATTCCCTTTTGTCACTTTGCAGAGGACATATATACAATTACCAAGCAATTATTAGAGTTGTGCGGGGGGGACAGATGAATATTTATAACAAGATAGTCTGCATCACTACACACACTATGCCAGGTCAGCAACAAACTTTGTGCCCAAGAAACTGAATAGCGAACTTCTATAGAGTCTATCAAATAGCAAAACAAAATATCTTCACTGTATCCTGCTCCCTCAGGTGTTCCGCAAGGAGGTTACCTTTCACCATGTCTGGTAATCATATTCATCGATGGCATTACACAAGTAAGAAATAATTCACAACCTGTTCTCTTTGCAGATGACTTTATAATTTCAAATACTGTTAACTCGCTATTAATGTTGATTTGTTACTTGCAACTAAATATTGAGAAATAACAAAAGTTATTTCATTTTCTAGAAAAAGGCCACCAGTGCATTATGTTTACAACCTTACAAACATATAAAAATTTAACGTACTGATTTTTTATACATTCAGGCATATTGTTATATAGTACATTATTTATTACACATGTATATTATCTTGCATTTACTTAATCTAAACTAATATGTTTAATTAAATTTATTACTTACTCTGCCCCTGTTCCAGATCCTGGCCTTTGCTCAATATTGCACCCCAAATTAGAGTACTGTTCAATAATTTAGAATTCTCTTACTCCAAATCACGTTTAAAATTAGAAGAAAGAAAAGAATGAACTGTTACTCACATTTCAGACAAGTTTAGATTCACTTATCCCACAAATATTCATAGAATATTTAAAATAAATTACCTGAAAGAATTTATAGCTATATTACATGGTTGATTCTGCAGTAAATTAATGACAAATTAAATTGTTCAGACATCTTTAATAAAATAGGGTTAATAGTTACCAACCATTATAGTTGACAGTCTTTTACAATCGCGAACATGTGACAGTGATATTTTACAGAGATTTATTATAATTTGAACAAATTTTTTGTATTGTTTGATTTTAATACTTGAAACCCTGATAAGTGTAAACTGACACTGCCTCCACTGACAAACTGCTGGTTGGCAGGATGAACCGCACTCTTTAGGTGGTGCTCTAACTATGTCATTTATTTGTATTATTGTTATTAAGTTTATGTAATTGACTTACTTGTGTTAACCATTTTGGCACATGCTGTTGTCATCCACAACAAATAAATGTCCAGATTATATGTCATCCGTCTACTTGTTTCAGCCTGACTGTTCCTGCGAGACATAAAATGTACAGTGATGAGAGCTGAAAGAAAATTGTTTTGCAGAGTGAGAGGGAAGGGTGGGAGAGGAAAGTTTGTATTGTAATTCACATATTTTCTGAATCTCCGTTTACTCCTTTTGAACATGGGCAGTACTACACTGCCTCTTCCCTGAGCTGCAAATATGCATAGCTAATATGGGGGGGAGGGAGTGTCAAAGATATAATTTGGAAACTGATTGACATTACAGTAAATTAAGCTACTCTCTCTAAGTTTGACTCCAATCGTTGTGACTCTAATTAGTGTGGCTCTATAAGTGTGACTCTCAGCTCAGACATACGTTTTACTAACACACAAATTTAAGTTACTTATATCATTCTGAACTGAAGTCCCTCAGGGTTCCTCCGACCCTCGGCTTCGACAGTAGAACCAACCAGTGAAAGATCCAATGACCAAGACAAAAGGAAAGAAACCAAAAGAGTAGGCCTCCAAATGTTTCACTACTACTACTTTTATAACCTTAGGCTCGTAAACACTTCCTGCATGCTCAAATCATTGTGCCCACATGGTCAAAAAAACAGTTAACTTGCAACGAAAACAGAAAATTTGCTATGCAACAGTATACAGGGAAAGTTTTAATGCATAGGAATCTTATTCTGAAGAAAAAATTCTGCACTGAAAAGAAATGTAGATATGCTAAGTAAATATTAACTGTAATAACATGGAACAAAGTCTAGTCTATTTGGTAATGTTGAAAACCAGGTCCTGCTTTTATGGTATGTCCAGCTGTGAGGCAGAAAGAAGTTTTAGTAAGCTCAAGACATAACTTCAGTTAACTATGGCCCGAAAATGGCTCAACTACTTGTCAGTGTGTTACGTTCACAAATATTTGATGGTATTGTCTTGAAAAGACTTATAAAAACGTTTAATTGCAATAAACCACAAGAAGGAATATTTTTGGTCCACAAAGAACTAAACTGGTTATTTTAATTTTAAAAGAAAAAAATGTCTCATAAGGTTAATCAAGTGTTATAAAATGTGTTGCTATTGCTAACAATGTAATTAATGTTCAACAAATATTTTCGGGCTAATTTTGCAAACCTTATGTTACAGCCATTAAATCGAAGAAAATAGCAGCAATTAAAGTATGTAAATTGTATTAAAAACTATCTTTCTACTTATTAAAATATCAAAATTTGGTAAATATCTATGACAATGTACTGTGATATTTAACATTACGTATAACAAGTCAAGTAAAAGTGAAAGTTGATTCATTGATTTTGTAAGTAATTTATGTTGGCGTTAAGTTACTGAATAGCCTCAATGCCGCAGCGTGCAACATTCAGGTTTATTCTGATATTTAAATAATAATTTTGGGTGGACATGGCTCCAGCTGGTAGTTTGTGTGTTTGCAAAATTGTTCACAAAAACTATTTAAAAGAAATTAAAGAAGCAACAGTAAAACCCCAATTTTACGAGGCCTCATGGTGCACACTATTGAACTCTTAAAATCATTCTCTCGTAAAATTGAGAAATTGTAAAATGGAGGTTAGGCCTCTCATTGCCCGATAATGACCCGTAAAATTGAGTACTTGTACATTCTTTGTTTTACTGTATGTAATTAGTACCTTCAATTATGAAAAAGTATGTTACATCATTTCGTACCTTGAAACAACAACATTTTTCTGGTTAAGGAATCCTGAACTCTTAGCTTTATTTTGGGGATAAGATGCTCAATAACTATATCTACTAATGTCCCTCCCCCCTTCAATTTAATGAGCTTGTAATGCCAATGCTCGTAATCATGTCACAACATGTCTTACTTCATCACTGTAGTTTCATAGACCCCAGTTTCATTTAGTATTTATGTAGATATTAGATTATGTTTTGTATGTAAATGTTTTCAACCTGGTGTATGACTACACAAAGAGACACTCACACTGAGTACAGTCCCATTATAACAAGGTTCCGGGTTTGGTCCATGCTATACCCGAGTTATCACTGTTACCGAGCTGCGCCAATTTTGACCTCCATAAACCAAATAAGTTACCCACAAATTGCGTTAAAATTCTGTATACATCTATTGTACGTAAAATAATTTGTTATAGTAACTAAATGATAGTTTATGTCAGCAGGTTGTCATGTGCTCTTTGATGATGATGCCCAAAATGTATGTGAATAACATCAGAATAAACTGAAAATGTTTCCCACGACCACACAACTCAGCCGCTGCATCACACAATTATGTTAACTAAATAACAGTCGCTGAAAAATTATGCATTTTAAGGGCGCGTTTTTTTCGTCACCATTTTTTATTTGTACCAATTATTTTTTTTTTTCTTATTGTAGACACAAAATGTGACTAAATTTGACTCTTATGAAATTTTTTAATCTCTCATAGTTTTCGCATAATGGCTTGTTAGTCATATTTGGCACGTTTCTGTTTTAATGACTACACTAAAACCAACTATTATTCCAAACTCAAAAAAATTACAGTGGATAAAGACATTTCGGGCTACAATATCATGCTCATAAAAATAAAGAATAAAAATTATTTGTATTTTTAAAAAAAAATTTGAATTTTTGAAATTTATATTTTCAGTTTCAGCATTTTTTTTAAAATAGAAGTAATTTTTATTCTTTATTTTTATGAGCGTCACATTGTAGCCTGCAATGTCTTTATCGACTGATTTTTTCGAGTTTGGTATATCAGTTGGTTTCAGTGTAGTCGTTAAAACGGAAACATTCAAAATATGACTTTAACATGCCATTACGCGAAAACTATGAGAGATAAAAAAATGTCATAAGAGCCAAATTTTGCCACATTTTGTGCCTACAATAAGACAAAATATATCTGGTACAAATTAAAAATTTAAAAACCGCTATGATAATTGTGGTAGACCGCGCCCTAATGTAATGAACCCAGTGAGTAACGAGATTAATTATTGATGTAAGAAGAGGCTTATTAAACTATCAAAAATTTGAGTAAATGTTATAAAAAAGCTATGAAAACTTCTATAATCACCCATTTAACTAGAGCACATTTTTTATAAAATTGGCATGATCAAAAATTTGGTGTGCTTCTTATATGGGTGTGCTGCACTTGGTGGCAGTAGGTATGCTATAGTTGGCAGCAGTGAGTCAACAACCTTCATGCGTGATGTGAGGCACAGTTGACTGTGTGCATCATTGTAATGAAAAATCAACACAGTTTTGTTTCAGTGGTTTTGTGCATGTATTATCTTCCAGTATATCAACACTGACTACATCAGTATGAGCAATCTTTTACAGTAGGCGAAAAAGTGGAGTGGTAAAAGGAATATGAAACCATGGCAGGCTTTCTTGTATTTGGCTTTTTCCTTGTTTAGCTATTACTTTATTCCTCCCTCTGTGATATGCACAGCCGTCAGTGACCGGTGAGGGAGGAGGGCAGAATAAAGCAGAGTCAAGCTTCTGCCACTGCTGTTAGTGATTCGAGAACAAACCACTACTTTGTAATCAATTTCATTTCACCTTTTTAGCCATTGTCTTGCATTTTTTCTTTGACATGTTGAATAAACTTGACAGTGCAAGATTGTATGCCTGTTCAAAATTGGTCTTAAACCCCTTTCCTTCTTCTAACTTCTTGATAATATAGTACAGTAGTGAGATCCAAGACTGTCGACATACCACTCACATCGTCAAATCATATTAGAAACTAAACGAAGTCCAAATAAACTACATAGGTTGTCAACAATCATTGCCAAATTTGTAATCCATAAAAAGTATCAATATCAAGATCAATAATATTCAAATTAAAAAGGAAAGCAGAAAATTGTAGTTATTCACACCAAACCAACTATGCACAAATGACCTCAATAGACTGTGAAAACATTGAAAAGGGTCATGTGAAAAAAAAGGAGCAGAGTGAGATTGGAGGGGTGGGATTCTATTTTTAGAATAGCACGTGAATGTCGAGAGGGAGTGGTAGCAAGGTGGTGGAAAGAATATTAGATGTAGAAGAGTGGCAAGGGTGTGAGGAAGGAAGCCAGCAAACATACAACAAAAGCTCATTTCACAGTCATGCAATTCCATGCAAGTCTGGTTTACACAGACATGAACTCATGACAAGATCGCTTCAAATGATCTCGCTGTACAAAAATTAAAAATTTTTCGTGAAATATTTTCTTATTTTATTTTTGCGGTTCCTAAAATATACCTCATTATAACAGAGTTAGCGAGCGTGCTGTAATGAGAGCCTATTAATACACACACACACACACAGACACACAAAATGAACATGTGTATTCCCGATTTTCCACGTTGACTCATGATTTAATTTTAAAAATATTTACGGTGGATTAAATTTTTTTGCTACATGAATTTTTTTTAATTGTTATGTCTTGTGTCCTGAACTGTGCTATATGGTTTCTTACGTTCGAATTTTGCAAAATATTTTTTTTATCATTTTGGTTTGAAGTGTTTTCATGTATGTAGAAGGATTTTTAATTTTTCTTTTGTAGTTTAAACTTTTAAAATAATGCTTGTTAAATTTTTTTTTATATTTATATTTAGTGGTTTCTAATTTGAAGTATTTCAATGTGATTGACACTTGCACATTAAATTTTTTGTTCATTCTTTATAATGTCAAACTTTTTAATGTTTAGTCGCATAATATTTTTAAAAGTCATTCTCTTTCCGAAACTCTCTTTCAGCTTGTTTTAAACTATTCTCTGTTCACTCTTACCTGAGTTTTAGAATAAACAAAGCAAATTATAAACAAACGTGTTCATTGGCTGCCGACCGCCGGGCACTGTGATCTTGCACGAAAAATATGTCTTTATCTGTTGTGTAGATATAAATTTTCCAGTCCATCACTTAATAAGAAACTTTTGTTAACAAATATGTAATATTGACAGATGTCATCAAAACAATCTTCCACCCTGTACATTTGCTACTATAATTATGATTAGCGGACGACACGTCCGTATAGTTGATTCACGAGATATTTAACGACTGACTCACTATTTAGGGATGTACGATACTCTTTCTTGTTTGTGTAAGTACCAAAAGCTTAGTTCATTAATAATTACCAGTGTAAAAATATGTTGGGAATATCACAAATTAATCTAACATTTTTTTTTCTCAAAGTTACTTGCAGTATTAACACATCAATATTGTGACTACTGCATATGGTTTTTCCATTTATCCATTTTCCGTTTCGGTTTGTTCATCCAAAAACTCCTTTTGGCTATTTTGTTCCTTCATCGCGTTGTAATGTTTACATGTGCCAGTAGTCTTGCGGATTAAGTCATGTAACATTGTAAGCGAACAGTGAAAATGTGTTGTAGGATTTTGAAATGTGGATATATATGCCTTTTGTGATGTTTATGAGGTGCAAATATAAATGTCACGTATTTTTTTTATAATGCTATACGAACACATGATGTGAATTATCGACAGTTTGTTCAATGATTGACCAAACACAGTTTTTCTAAAACAAAGATTCAAAATAATCCAAGAGGACTTGCAGCAAATACAGTAGAGGATTTACTTGCAGTAAGTTCTATATCACACGGTTTGTTAACAATTTCTTCCTGCACAGAGTACAAAATTTTCAATACGTCAGTATCAGAATATTTGAATATGATTGTTAGTCATGGCTTGATAATTGCAATTGAATTTTGAAGTACTGTAGACTCCCGTTTATCCGTCTGCAGATTATCCTATTTGCGGATTATCCGCGCAAAATATTTCACTTGAAATAGTTTTAAAAAAAGTTGCAAATAGTTCATTTTTGTAAAATTGATTATTTATAAATACACGTTGAGATTACTCGCATAATGTTCACCAATGTGTTATGCCCGCAACCGTATTTTGAAAGGCTTGAAGAAGATTTAAGTTTTTTTCCAGTAGACCAACCAATTTGCGCCACAAATGAATAGATTAACTAGAGTGTCGCATATGAGTGGTTTAACGAGATTTTCTTTGACATATAAGATATCCGTGATTTTTTATTAATTATTTTAATTATTATTATGACATATCCCCTAATTATTAGTTTTAATAATCGAGAGACTGCTGTATTTAATTGCAGCCTTTTATTGCAGGCATGAAATTGGCATTTTTTTCTATCTAATAAGATCTAAGAAAGGGTAAAAGTGGATTATCCGCGATTTTGGATTATCCTAGGCATCTGCCCCCTCCATTAGCGCGGTTAATCAGGAGTTGACTGTATATTGCATTTGTACGTGAAGTCAATACATATTTCTTTTTAAGTATTTACATATTTTTCACTTTCATATGTTAACTAGTACAAAATTTTGAGGCAGTATTGATTGTATTATTAGTGTGTTGTTGTTTTCTGTGATATTAACTGTACACAGATTTGTAAGTTGGAAATTGTACGTCGGCTCGCTGCACAAATCGAGCCAATTAGAAGCAATGATGTGATGTTTTTTGTTTACTTCAGAACTCAGGTTACAGTGAATGAAGAATAGAGTTGTTAGACCCTGTAAATTATGATTAATGATTTTAATTTTTACCAGGGTTTTTAGAAATATTTTTCACTTACATCAGATCTCATTTAAAAAATGTTTTCGCCTTCAACCTAGTAACACAACAGACCCTTTATAGTTTTAACTTCCATGACTGTTTTTTTATAATATTATTTACGAGTGTTTAGTCTCTGAAATAATTTATTTTTTTATTTTTTTGCTTATGAGTGTTCTCTCTCTCTCTCTCTCTCTCTCTCTCACACACACACACACATTCATACGCACGCACGCGCACACACACACACACACACATATTTATACATTTTCAAATGATTGTGTTTGTTAAACTCTGGCAGAGATTATAGGAAGTTTTTATCCTTTTGGTGGAGCTCTAAAATATATGTTCAGAAAATACAATTTTTTTTCCTGATTCAGGATTGAAGAAATATTTAATGATGAATAGTAACATTTTTTCTTCTATTTGGCTGAAAGATTTTCAGTTTCACACCACCTTGTAAAAGACTTACAATTTTATTTAGGGATTTCAAAAAAGTTAATACTTGTAACAGCCACTGAAGTACAGTATTTTTGTACTGTACAGTGTACATGTCATACCACTACCATGCTATCACGTAATCACACCTCTTCAAATCTAACCACTTGTTAGTTTGACCTTTTGACAAGCCACATATACTTAAGTGATAATATGATTTTAAAAATGTCTATGTTTTAAAATACCGTCTGCACGCCCTATCAGCGGACTTCACATCTACAGTTTTTACCAACTGCTGTCAAAAAATAAGGAAAAAACTTAAAAATAAATTTATATATACATATATACATATGCATATATACATATGCGTATATACATATACATTGCCCACTTGCCACCCGCCCGCTTCAACTATGAACACATAGGACATGGCAGTGAAGTACATGTACTGTGTGCATTTATACATGATTCCGTGGCATGCGATGTAATGTCTCATAAAAATAAAAGCTGTAGTGATCCTTCCAAGCTTAAGAGAGATCACAATTTTCTTGGTTTGATTGACAAAATAAAATTGTTACATATGAAAGGCATAATGTCTGCTGCAAAAGTTGGCCACATATATGGGAAAATTAATGTAACATTTATATGTTACGAAATAAATCATGAAAAAAAGGACCAAGTGTTAGTACTGCACTGAAAACACCAACAAAATATGTATAGAGTGCCAAGTTAATTTTATTGTAATAAGTGATGCCGTATTGAAAGGAAAACCGCTAAAACTTTGTCATTATTATACATGTTTACAGTGGTGTAAAATTTTTCATTTACTTGAGTGTAAAAGAATGGCGGCAAGTCTCTCTCAGTGTACTCAGTGATGCAGTATTAAAAACGAAACTGCTAACATTGCTAATTGTGGTCAAAATATTTTATTTTTATGTTAATAATCCTTTCTTTTATGTAATTTATATGCATGTCATACAAGCAAGACCTGTTATAGACAGTTGCAAAATATCCACGCCTATGGAGTTGTACTTGTGCTTTTTCCACATTAATTAAATTTTTGGTTGACAAATATAAACTAAGCATTACATACGAGAAAGTGTGTTATTAAATCTTATTCTATTAATTTTTGTGGAGAGACACTATTGCTGCCCAGTACACATCCTTGACAGTGAAGGGTGGAAAGAGATAGCTTGGTGCATTATGCCCTTCTGTGTTGTGTCGTCAGCAGAGGCCAACCACCTGGCTGGCCGTGCACTGTTGCCATATCACCCCTACCCCACATTACTGCTGCCGCTATATCAAACATGTGCCGCACTGCACACATTACTTGTAATTTTTATGATATTTAAATGTAATAAGACTCTTCATGAACGTATTGAAGATCTTTGCCTGCACAAATATAGTATTTAAGGTTAGAGTTAAAAAGAAATTTTAAAATTGCATATGGCGATTTATGTAAGTTAAGGTGCTTTGAATATATTAGGTTTTAGTACATCCTCGGATTTTCTGTAACGAAATACCGCAGATAAGGCTGGCCAACCGTAATTATGTATGTGTATTTTCTCAATAATTAATAACTGAAAATGAACACAGTGATTTTTAAGCACAGTCCAAATTACTTCACTCTTGTCAGTAATAAATGTTGTTTGTACGTAGCACTGCAGATTTGTGCATTCTGACAGAGCCATGATACACTTTCTCCATCTTGGCTTCCATACTGTTCGCTACAGCGCTGTGTAGGTTGGTTAGCTAGATGGTCATACAGGTGCCAAGTCATAAAACAATGAAATAAGCATCTAGGTGTACGTATTGGTGCACCAGGCCTATGGTATTTAATTGGCACTTGCTATTGTCTTAATTTACAAGGAATTATGTCATGCACAAGAAGTTTGTTTTTGTACTCTCATGTTCCTTTTTATTCATAAGACTGCTACACATCTGCTATGTAAAAATGTAGTGTACTGTATGATTTTTGAAAACAAGTTTAAGGCTACAGTAGTTTATTAACCATCTGCGTAGTGAATTAATTTAAATAATTTAATAAAAAAAATTATTGGTTTTAAAACAATAACCATTTAATGTAAACTTATTTAAAGTAGACATCTTAGACAAAGTTTTAAACATTTAAGTTCATTACTTTAGTGCTAACACGAGTGATATAATACAATTCAAAAGGGGAGGGGAAAATAAACCAGAAAGACTGTGTGATTACTTTAGGAACAATATAGAAATTACCAAAAATTAATTGTCTGCAAATGGGTGCAAGGGAATATAGTTATCTATTATGTGTGATCTTCAAAATTCTTGGCAAAAAAATTTACATTATTAAAAAACACTCGACACTTACATTTTGTTGTCTTAGGCCGGTATTCATTAACGTTTTTATAAGGGTTTAGGTGCAGCATATGTCATGCCTAGGCCCTTGTCGGTATTCCTAAATGTTTTAAAAGTCTTCAGGTTCTGGATATTTCTTGTGCATAATGTAACTACGCATGCACAGTATGCTTAGCCCTACGTACCGCTACACACGAACGTATTTTACCGCTTGCTGTACGAATATAGATTTTAACAATAAAAGAGAAAACGAAATCAGTCGAACCATACAGAATGTGAAACTTTGATGCAGCAGGAATATTAAATAATATCCCACTAGCATTTTAAAAGCCCAAATAGTCAAAAATCAATAAATTTGTGATTATCAAAGCATTGCAATAGGCGTACTTTTTTTCCGGACAGCATCTCGTAACAGATTTGGCAGCTCAGACGCTAAGGCATCGGATTAGCAATTATTATGTTCAGTTTCGAATCCAGGTCACTCTGATTTTTTTACTTTTTTATATTATGTAGCCCAATAATGTAAAAATTAAATTCTTGTTTATTTCCATAAATATAGCTTCTAAATTCTAAAAATAAAAAAATATTTATATGAATAATAAACTATTGTTGCTGGATAGAAATTTTTTTCTGTAGTTAATTGCAGTCAGTATTTAGGAAAGTCATGTCTAGTGTACAGAATAGAATCACTTGCATTTTTTTGTTCTTAATGCTCAAAAATCCAAAAAATATTAGACGTACGATCAATAGAAAATATTTCCAATGCAATTATTACATACTCTTGATTTAAACACATATTTGTGAGGTACGATATGTTTAATTTACATTCAGAAGTTTTGACTATGTTATTTACAAACATTCCAATATTTTAAAAATTAATTTCAGAAATAAAATTTTGGCAATTAAAATAAAACTAATTTCATTTATATATTTTACTTGAAGAATTTGTTGCATTTTATCTGTTTTAAGTCATGTTAAATAAAAGTTTTATAAGTTATTAAATGTATTCACGTTATATTCACCTACGAAAAAATATATAAAATTAATGAAGCTGCAACGGGCTGTTGCCAAATGAGCTAGCATGCTAAAAATACACTATTTACGCTTTCAAATTTGTAACATTTTCTCCATGTTCATGTCCTCATTAAAAATTTTGTTAAATATATGAAAATAAATTACATATTCGTAAAAGCCTAATTCATAAAGCTGTTTGTAGTACAGAAAATCTGCTTGCTGGTTCAGTGGCTTGTGCATAGAGATGATAGGACATTTAAAAAGGTGTGCCAATGCCGCTCTATACGTAATATTTTTTCTGTCCTTCGCCGAGAGGAAAATCTCACGGTAATGATCACGTTTTAAAAATTACAGTTTTATTTTAATAGTAAACACACTTTTACACTAATATGCAAGTGATTTTTTAATATATCTACTAAGTACAATCTTAAGTAATAAGACTACGTTCCTCAATTTGGTGCAAATAAATCAAAAAAATTCACATTCCTTATGTAGATATAAACATACTAAAATATATCTTTGTTTCTTAATTTGATGCTATTTTCTAACATAGTGAACCTAAAACTATTGGAACTAATTAAACCAAAGTTCGAAAAATTAAGTTTTTAAAATTAAAGTTTCTTAGAGTTGGCCCAGTTGTTATAGAAAAAAAATTCATGACATGAAATCTTGGAAATTAGAGGACGTTCTGATCCGTACCCTCCGGTTCCCTCAATCCCCAGATGTGCTACCAATTGAGGATATACCTAAGGCATGCCCCCAACAACCATCTGCACTCTAGAGAGAGATAAACCTAAACCAGTGGATCTGTTTTTGTTTCGACTGAGATGGTAAAAAAAGTTAAAGACATGAGGCCGAGTACCTTAAGAGAAATCCGTTATCAGTACAGCATTAGATCACAAAATATATATATATATATATATATATATATATATATATATATATATTACATAATAAAATACAAGTAGTGCCAAACGGCACAGTTCATTTTTGTGAACGTTGAATCGTCAAATTACATTAAATACATAATTCTCTTCTTAGTTATGCGGGACAAAGTGTGTTAATTTAACGTGACAATAGCTTATGAAAAATATGTCGAAAGTATGCCCTCAAATTTTTCTGTGAACTGAATTATAGTGGTTGTTATGTTTACCTGAAAATGACCACAAAATGTACTTTCTTGAAATGTGAAATAAAATGACACTGAAAAATGTCAACACAATTTAAGATCAAATTGTTTATTATATTAAAATTAGAAAAGTTTTGAGGTTAATTTTAAGTATAATACATTGCACGGGAACATTGAAATTACATTTTTGACATACACTATCACAAATTTCTCCAAGCGATATTAATTAAATCTATCCTGAATTACCCCTTCTTTAAAAGTGAATATGATACACTAAATATACATATGTAGCGAGTTTGGTGGTTTTCAGATGCGTGGTTAGTGTAGATAACTCATGTGATCAAGGAAACATGGGTACTGACATTGCTAGTGTTTTGATAGGCTAATATAAACAAATGTGTGTCTTCAAAAAGTTAGTTTTAAATAGCTCATGCAAAAAAAAACATTTTAAATCTATATTACTATATTTATGATTACTCCTAATTTAAAACAATTAAACGTTATAAATGTCAAAAATAAATGTATTTTTGTAAAATAGCTGTTTAAAATTACTGCTACTCTTTCAATAAATAGCACTGCACACGGGACAGCAAAAATAATAAGCATTGTCTTATCTGATACCATCTCAGGACGTTTTGGAATAGTGTGCACGTTATTTCTCGACCCTTGCTTTTCTGGATTCTGAGATGGTAGCACATATTTAGTACCTTGTGTTTATTAATACCGGCCTTAGTGACAGCTTACTGAGCAAGAATGATTGATTGCCTGGAAAATCTCTGAGGTTGTGGCTTATTGCCAGATGTTAAAGTGAATAAATCTTTCAGTCCACTGCCCTTTAAAGGAAAGCAATGAAAGTTGTTCAACTAACGGTATCATGTGGGCAAAATAGTTTTTTTTTTTCATTCCCATTGATTCCTAGAATTTATTTTTCCATTTTCTCTCTCTCTCTCTCTCTCTCTCTCTCTCTCTCTCTCTCTCTCTCTCGCTCTCTCTCTTTATTTCACAAGAAGAAAGGTGGGGATGGTTATGGTGACAAGGATTTTCAGCATATGTGGCATGTAGAGGCTGTTCACAAGGAATTTCCAGCTATCTTGTCTGTATGTTGAAACTCTGAACACGTACTGTTGCATTTACTGCATTTTGAAAGTGATACTGTAGTTTTTTGTTCTTAAATATTCAATTTGTTGGTTGTATTTTTAATAATTCACAGGCGTGCTGAAAAGTGCAGGTGTTTTTACATCTACAAAAAAATTATTCACCAAAACCTACACATCTCATACGTAAATTAAGCTCTTGAGACTTAAAGGTATCATAGAGAGAAACAGAAATTCCCAATTCAGCATGTACAACTCATTATACCACATACATACATTTGGTATATGTCTGATAACACTGAATAATATTATTCAGTGTTACAATGTGGTGTTTGCAAGCGATTTAAGTTATTGATTAGGGGTAGTCTTTCTAATTAGGTTTGTTTGTTGTCATGTCTGATGTTGTAACTTTGGAGGTCACTACGGCACCAAACATTTAAAAATAGTTTTGTGTTGTTAGTTTATTTCAAATGTCATATTCATTATCACCAATGTTTGATGCAACTTGAAAAAATATTCCTTGACTTTGGCTGTATTACCAGCACTTAGGTTTTACATTGATGATTAGTCTGTGGAATGCAGTAATTCATGATTTGCTTAATCCCAAACATTTTGGATTGAGTTTCAGTTACATCACATTTTTTAATAGAAAATATGATTTCATTCAACCTTTCAAATCTTGCTGGTTTAGTAGAATCTTTCAGAAAATGTTGCGTTACACTGTTCAATAAAGTTAACCTATTTAAGAATCATGTTATAATTCTTTTTCGTGCCAAGAAAATTTATTTTCAAGACCTTATATGTAGAGGTCCACACCACACTTTATTTCCATTTATAGGGTGAAGATATGTTTATGCTGAAGGACTGACCTTCTGTTGTAATTTATTGTTATTCAGTTGCAAGTTTTACGTAAGGAAATCTGTTTTGCATATTGCTAATGTGACTTTGTTTCCCTAGATTTTTGACACCAGTCTCCATAGTGTAGTCAGTTAGGTGCCGGTCTACAGTGTGACAGGTCTTGGGTTCAAATCCTGGCTCGGGCATGGATGTTGTGTTGTCCCTTCACCTCACTTTGCCCTAATCTGCTCTTAAGACCTTAATTTTTAAAGGGCAGTAAATCACACTCACTTCAACTCACTTAAACTCACTTCACTTCCTAGATTTTGAAATTTTTTTTGTTTGGGACATTGCAAAAGAATAACATTAGAAGCAGCCCTGTAAAATAAGACATATAGGTTGAATTTGTTATTGTCTTTGTAATTTGCTTTTGTATGAAAGTTTTTTTTTTAATTTATCCTTATTGGTTTCATACATTAGTTTTCATAAGGAAATTACAGGTACTTTTACGCAAAAAATTCATTTTGATGCAATAATTATATCAAAATCTCTGATTGATACATTTTTGTGTTTTTCAGTTCTTCTTTTAAATACATATAATGTATTTTTTTTTATTTCTAGGATTTCCAACTGGAAAAGAGACTTGATACCAAGTTGCTTAAATTGGCCTCTCCTGTTTTAAATAGAGAAACACCAAGTGTCGATATCCATATGAAAATTGCAAATGAAGACAGAACATTTTGTGCTACATTAAGTTATCACATTGCACTGTAAGTATGAGTTTTTTTTAATGATCTTTATTTCTAGCAGTGAAATTTATAATCTTGTATAGTATTTAACACCAATTACAGCTAAGCATTTTGTTTTAATCGGCTTTCAGTATATCTCTGTGACATACATATTTCTCTGTAATTATTAATTGAAAATTAACTAGTTATGTGTACATGACTTCTGAATGTAATCTGAAATTGCTATATACCTACAGTAGTTACAATTCAACATGTTACCAATATAAAAAGGCATGGATCTCACTGCTGTGCAAAGGTCTGAATTAGGTTGATTAAGCATTTATTGTATGGTTGATGTGATGAAGCTTCAGCTTTGTTTTAGAATTCTGGGTAAATTTTTCTTTTTCTAGTGAAGGAGTTCCCCAATCATGTAGGGTTCCAAATCTTTGCAAGCAATATTATATTGTAATGAATCTCTGTGTTAGTGAAGTGTTAGTCATAAATGCAATGAAGTTTTCTATTAAATTTGGTATCTTATTAGTGGTGGTGTGAGTGATTCTTTAAGGTCATTTGTCATGGGTTAAAAACCTGGTGACACCTATTAAATTCCAAGATGTGAAATTAGGTTGCCCTGGCATTAGAAAAAAAATCAGTTCAGCTTTCTGAACAGTTAAAAAACTCTGTCTGTGGTACCCTTGGTTTGTAATTGCTGAACCTTCACTTGTATGATAATTGTTTAAAAAATAGTTTTCAATCATATTGGAGAATACATACGTTTCAAACTGCTTTGAAAACAAGTATTCCATCACTCTAAAAAGGAACCAGTTTAAATTTCCACTATTTCTTCATATGTATGTAGCACTCCCTGAGACTACATTCATTGTACTTTTATCACTAGTCTCTCCTGAAAAACTCTACCTGTGAAGCTGTGTTGTTTTACCACCTCTTATAGTTTTGTTACAAACCTCCCAGCCATTTGGGAGGTAGGCAAAATTTTTGCTGTCTTGAATTGTAGTTTTCAAAGTGTTAAAATTACATTTAATGTTTCTCGCACATGCTTCTAAAGTTATGTGCTTTATTGAATTTTCTTGAGTAGGTGAACTATGCACTTATTTATAATATTTTAAACATTCCATGCCTTGCTCAGTAACTTTGTATAAATGAGTGGAAATAGCAGCCCTTCCATCCACAGCAATCCGTCATGGACCTGTTCCAATGTCGGTGGTCTGCAGAGATGGGATTAACGATTTTAAAATTAATGATTAAAATTAATTATTAAAAATTTGACTAACTTTTAAACTTAATCGTTAGCTACTTTTTAAACTAGTTAACTTCATCTTCAATTCGTTAGTATTATTGATTAATGATTAAAAGTAACGGTAGTTACTATTCAGATCGCCCAGTGACAGTGTCGACATTAATTGATTATTAATATATTCTGTAAGCATGAATCAAAATAAACAAATATAGAAATGCACTTACAAACGTGTCACAGTCTAATAAGTTCTTAATCATGTATATGCGTAGCATATCAAATAAAGAAAATTCAAACTATATCATCGCGAGTTACACATTTGTAGTCACTAGCGCTTTCTATAAGAAGTGAGAGGCAGCACTATTGTCTCGCACTACAGTCGATCGATACTATCGCAATCGAACAGATCATTACTGTTTTAAGTGAATCGCTGTTTCTCATCAAGAGTTTAATTTAGTTATTTTGTCTTGTGCATCGTGCCATGCAGAGTATTAGTTAATGTTTGAATGCTTATCGTTAGACAAAGTTTTCATTGTAAACATTTATAATGTTGTCGTATTGGCCGGGGATAGCTTCTTTTTTTGAAAGAGTAAAAAATTATGTCATCTGTTTGTTCTGCGTCCAATTTAAGAACACGAGTAAAGATAAGTTGTTCAAATATTATATATTGGCTTTACTTTTGAATTCTGAAATATGTGATGATAATTCGTACTTGAGCTGAATGCTGACACACTGCGATAGTAACAGGTCTATTGTGGTAGGTTCATTCTGTTTGAACTCCTCTTGTTTTGTTACAATTATTGTGCTTCGGTTTCTGCTTATCGCTATGAAAGTTGAACCTCGTAATGCTGAATAATATGTTGTTTTAACCTTGTACAAGTTACTGTGTGTCTAGCTTAGAGATGCTTTTTTTAATGTATCTTGAAGTGATATTCCTTTGTAATAAATTTGTGAGTGAAATGTAATTTTTATATATTTTTTCTAACATTTAACTTAATCAGCTAATTTTAACAAAAGTTAACTTTTAACTTTAATCAGTTAAATATTTAAGGCATTAACTTTAACTTTAATCAGTTAGTTTTTGCAGTTAACTTTCCCAACTCTGGTAGTCGGCTAATATTCCAGTATCAAAACAAAAATTGTATTCTTTTTTCTAATTACACTATTATCAATAAACTTATCTAATTGATACTTTGGGGAGTTAAATTATGTAACATACCCCTTGTGTCTTAAAATTGTTCATAGTTTCTCTGTTAAATACTGTTCCATTTGCACATATACTGTTATCAGCAATGATAGTGTTAAAAAAAAAATTAATCATCATTCCTGATGATTTATTCATTTTCAGAGCTTAATGCTGTACCCACACAGATGGACATTAACATAGACATCTAGTAAAAATGAGTGCAGCCGGCCACTGTATGTAGTAGTAAGCCAGCAATAAAAGTATATCATCATTGTTTGAAGTCTCTTATTCGTGACTGTTTGATTTAAAAATGTCGGTATGCAAAGTGAAAGCATTTTTTGTAACAATGATGAGCATTACGTATATGAGAATGCTAGTGTAACCTTTCTGCTTGTGTATTTTAAACAGAAATTTGTGGTGGACCCAGTGGTTAGAGAGGTTAGACTACCCCTTAATAATGTGCCATAAGGATTATGTTTTCAAAAGGCCTACTATATAGGTGCAGGATATTTAAGTTGAAAACATTATCAGCACCCTTTTCACTTGAATTTAGGACTCCTTTTATGGAGATAAAAACTATCTAAACACTTCCATTAAATCTGCAAAGCTGTAAAATGTATGCAAAATATATTTGTTTTTATTCAGTCTTGGTCACTTAATGACTAATACCTTCTGCTGCCCCTAAACACACAAAATATTTTCAGGGATCCAGCCTTAAATTGCCTATGAAGGAAAACACAGTTTTAACACTTCCTGTTTCACCCTTTGTGAAATTGCTGTCACCATAAGTTGGAAGATAAGGAGATTACATAGAAGAAGTTGTATATAACTATCCAATATCTTTATAGTTTCTGCTGTTTCTCAATTTTTTTTTAAGTACAACAAATTTCAGTTAAATTATCGCCAACCTCAGATGTTCACGTAATGTGTTAATTTTTTGTGTTATGTTTGCCACTTTATTTATTGATATGTATTGTGAGAAAACAAACAATCCATGAATATTTTGTACATTGTTAGATCTATTGTATCATTTGCATACTAAGTACTTTTTTACATTTTGCTATCATTCAGTCCTCATCTATCTTATCCCCATCTGATGTGTGTGGACTGCCTACTTGATGCTGTACCTGTGTTACAATGTTATTAAGAACATGCTGTAAATGAGACTTGACACATTTGATGCCATCAGATTCCACCGAAATGAAGATCATTAGGAAGGTTAAGTTCCAAGTGACACTTTGTGATGCAAGCTCACTGATAACTCACCTGATGCGAAGGTGTGGAAAGAAGACCATACAATTCTGACAAACTGGTCAATGCAAATATAAAGTTTATGCCACATTTGCTGTACATATGAAAGCATCTTCCACATTGAGTAATGTACCACTTGTAGGCAGCCAAGAAAGTATGAGTGGAGAGATCAGAAGCCAGTTCTAGATGAACAGCCTTGCTGGTGAAACAGACAAACAGGAACAAGTATGCTTTTGTACATCTTACATCTCTGCTATGACACATAAGTATATAAAATAGGCCAGCATAATCAACTTCTGTTGTAGCAATGAGCTTAACTTGGTGGACTTTGGCAGCAGAATGGTCACCTATCACAGGAGAAGACTGCACAAGCTTGACACAAAAACACTTATGGAATGAGGTTACTGTTCATTTGACAGCCCGCTTGTTGCCCGAAATTCAGAATATTTTCTTGTGATTGCCTTGAATAGTTTGGATGCCAGGATGTTTATTCAAGACGTGTTCAGTTCATGCCGAATCAGCAAATCAGTGAATTATTGATGTCCAGGGAGTAAGGCAGGAGGTTTTTGATCGACGTGCAAGCTTAAAGAGCAGAGGCAAGCAGTGGTACGTACCGACTTCGAAAAAGTACCACATATGCTTAGCAGTATCAACAGCGGATCATCTTGAAGATAGGTAACCAGCACAGCTGCCTTTTCTTCACTGCGAACTTCCTCTTAGACATACAACTTCCAGGCGTCAAAGTCGGTGACTTTTTTTTTTTTCCACTTTTAGTCATTGTTTTTGACTAAAGTCACTTATTGCTACTTCGTCTGAAAATTTAATTTTTTTCACTATTTTGAAGTTCTTAAAAGTGTGCCTAAATTTTGTTTTAACAACAAAATTCTACTAAGTTACATAAGGGAGGTAAATACAATTTTTAGTTTGTTTTGTATTTATTTATACCGTATTTAAACTTGACTATGGCTTTCATATTGAACTTGGTAAGCTTGGCAACGTCATAAGATACATTTGTGTGTCTGGAAATATAGTTACCATCACTGTCACGGCTTTAGGTCACAGTAGTTATCATGAAAATTTCATTCTCTGTTTAAAACTGCAAAATTTTTTACTGTATGAAAAATTGTGAAAATTTCGCAATTTTTGCATGTTTCGTAGTAAGATGTGTCTTTGATTCGTGGTACCTATTGTGTACGTGAATTGACAAGATTGATCTTAGATCGCAAAGAGAGTTTCGAGAGTATCGATGTCAACTGGAAAATGCCGGTTGTTTAGGTTACGTAATGCAACATGTTTATTTATCCTTGTAGCTTCTTAAATGTTACCTGTTTAATATATTTTGTTGATACATACTGATAAAATAAATACTGTATTTATATTTTTACAAGGTAGAAAAGGTTTAAGAACAGTGAATTTTACACTTGTAATGATGTGACGTTAATTTGGCCAGAATTTGTGTTTCGGGAAAATGGCATTAAGTTTTGTTCACGAATCACGAAAAATCCAAGAAACAATTTTTATGTAATCCAGCATTGATTTTACTGGTGGCAAAAAACATTGAAGACAATGAGCACAACAAGGCTAAAATTGTTGAGTCTTAAATAAGAAATATACAGGCAGTACACAGAGTTATAAATATTTGATTGCTTGCGTTTCCATTTTGAAATTATCAATACACATACCACTTTGTGAAATATGAAGCATGTAAATTGTTCTGACATTTCAGTATACTTGAAAACATTGGAGGGTTGCCATAACTTGCAGAATTTTTTTTTCCTTAAAGAGTCTGATTTTACAGATTGAGTTAGTTGTATTTATTCTGTTTATTGATATTGTTTTATTACCTGTGTGTCCTCGTTGTGTTCATATGTATTTAATTATTTGTATGTCTACACAAGACACATTCGTATAGATTTTCTACCATTCAATTTAAGTTTCATATTTATAAATGAAATATTTATATTTTAATATTTAACTAAAATAAGATACTATGCACACATTCAATACTGCAACAATAGATCTTGACATATAAAATTTAGTGAAATTTATGACCAAATGACACGAAAAACAGCAAAAATATTAATGAAATGATACCATTAAAATGGATGAAATCATTAAAATATTTTTTTTCAGAAAACAGGTGTCTCTAGTATCGTACGTGTGAAACATGAGTACAAAGTATGTGCACCTATGTGTGTAATTGGTGAACAGCTGCCTATCTGGATGTTTCCAATATGATTTTGTTTGACAAATTGGTTAAGTGACTAATGTTTAGGGTAAGCCCTACAAATTTTATGTAGTAGTATAAAATCACAGAGTAGTATATTACACCAATTGAACACAGCCTATAATTTCATGGCCTGATTGAAAGACAGTTGGATATTATTGGTGAAGGATCATGTGACTCAGTTATGTATTTAATTATGGTGAAATATTTTGGGAATTTGTACTTACAGTACTATATTTAGCAGATATTAAGAAAGCCATTACAAAGTAAAAAAATGGGGCTAAGTTGGCTTTAATCTTCAAAATAAATAAGTGAATGTGTAGTAAAAGAAGCCAGTAGAAAGTGATATTTTTGATGAATGTTTTATATAGCAAGCATAGAATATAGAGGTAGCAAGTATTCAGTGTTTTTTGTATAAAAAATTACAAATTATTTCATAGAATACTTTTATGTAAAGTTACTTTTTCGTCACTTTTTTCTTTTATAGTCACTTCGTAGTCACTTTTCCAAGTCAGACAGTCACTATATTCACTATTTTGTAGGTATTAGATGACTTTGAGGCCTGAACTGCAGGTGTCTCAGAAGTGTGGCAACTTATTGGGGAGTACAAACCAGCTAGGGCCTGACCACCACAATGGATGGGAAGGTAATTCAGAAGGTTGAATTCCTCTAGAAGCACTATCTGCTGCATTATCCTCAGATGCTACCTGGTGCCGCATTTCCATGCCAACACGTTGTTGACTGATAGAACCTTTTCTGGCATCGTTTTCACATATTTCAGTTCCTTTGCAAGAATGGCTGTCGCACACAGTTCACATGATGGGACGAACAGAAATAAATTTCAGTGTGGCCACCTTAGTCTTTACAAACACTAAACTAAATATCACTCTTCAATCTGGTTGTACAGCTTGGAGGTACATGACTGCAGCATGTGCCTCCTCAGAGCTGTTGCAGAACCCTTACAATTCATAAGAGCTGTCTCACAGGAGCTTGTAGTGACATGGGAGCTGGAAATCATATAATAGTGGCAGTTCTGTCGCCAATGTGTGCCATTCTTCAAGGATGTTTGTTGGAAGGGTGTCATCTCAGTTAACATTCAGAAGCTATAATCACTCCATCACTGGAGCCAGCCAACCCAATAGATCAAAGTTAGAACAACATTGGATAGAATGGTCCGTTTGGTAAGTGAAGGTTATTGGGAACTACTCTGATACGAAAATGTATCAGTACTAGAATTCCATCTGAGCCTCAGACCTTTTGTACGTTACTGGAGTTTAAATGAAATGACAAAGAAATGGGATGTTGCACATCAGTAGGTAACCATGCAAGGAAAGCTGGGTGGTTACTCGTAAACTTTTGAAGCCAAAGCCACACACTTTGAGAAGTTCAGTCACTTCTTAGCCGGCCTCTGTAACATAGTCTGTTAGGTTCCGGTCTCAATCACTTCTTTCTGACTGAATAGTGCATCTTTCTCAGTGGCTGCACCTGTCACCATAATTACATAGACATCAGAATGCAACATAGCGTTAGCAGTTGGGAACCTAAGTTTATCATCTGCTAACTAATGAATGATGTGGAATGCTAAATATGGAACATAGGAAACACCATTATGTTACTGTGTTCAGTCAAAACTCGCTCTATTGGTCTTTGGTGAAAACTGCCACAAGATTCTTTGAAAGTCTATGTGCTCAGTTGTCATCTGTTGAACAATGTCAGTGTATGCAATGTTGTGGCACCAAACCTTAGAAAATGTTGCACACATCAGTTTGTAGCTTTGATCCATTGAGAAGCAAGTCATTTATACTTAAGTCAAGGTTGGTCTTGACAGATGAATTGAAGACAACAAACCCACACTTTGGTGATTGTGCTCTCTGGCTTCAAAACAGAGTGATGTGGAATATAATACCCATTCCAGTTCTGGTCTGGCTGTTCAGTATGTGACATATGACCTGACAGCAGATAATTGTTCATAAAATCACAATACTGAATGGTTTTGCTGAAAGTGATGCTCTGGAGAGAGTAAACAATTCAGAGCATGCGAGCAAGGCTCACCTAACACAGGTAAAGTTTCACAAAAGGGCAAGGCTACCGTGTAACGTCCATATGCATCTGTTGTATCTGTTTCCTGATATAACTGTTCACAAGCTGAATCATAAGGGGATTTTTACATTTTTGATAGGATCTCCTTCAACTCCCAAAACGATCTCATCACAGAATTCAGGTAAAGAGTTGAACCCAACGTAGACTTACAACATGCTACTTCTGAACAAAATGTCTGAACCTTTCCCATTACCACCCAACTCAACACAGTCTCGAGATCTATGTAAGGGCCATGCTTGCCAACAGTTTTACTGAGCAACAAAGAAACAACAAATCTGCTCCAATCAAGAGGTCAGTGGGACCAGGAATATGATTCAACAGATCAACCAGATGCCAGTAATTTGTATAATAATTATCAGTGTGGTTCCAACTAGACTTTAATACATTATGGGCAATTTACAAGTGTTCTGTGACAACAAAAATTTATCCAACAGGTAATTTGGACCAGACTGTCCAACAGAACAGAGATCTCAACTGACATTAGCACGTGAAAGTTCGTGAACTGACAGAGAAATGCATTCACGTGCTAGACCTTTATGTTATGAAACTTGCCTGACTTGCAGTGTCTTCGAGTGTTCCGACTATCTGATAATTCTCATGAAAATCAAGAACTTCTACCAAAGCAGTTGAAAGTGAAACTAGCTTGGACCCGACCATAAAGTGAAGCAAGTGGTTGTTCACTAGGTGAAGTCTCCAGTGTTACATTCTCTGTAGCTGGCTAAGGAGGTATTGTCAAAGTGCAGTGAGATGTGGTGGTGACATGGACGTGTTTGGTAAGGGATGGGGTAGACACTGAACTGGTGCTTTGCCCTCAGTTGTACTGGGGCGCTTTTTAAACTGTTTGTGAATCCAAATGGTTGGTTTCGTCATGTTCTGGAATGGGACTCTGTTCGGAAGCGTGCGGGAATGCTTTGCCGCCCGTCGGAAATCTTCGGCTCCCTCCCCTCCCCATCCCCCTTCCCTGTTGCCTAGGCCGGCCGCCTGGGCCTTCTGCCCTGTCTTTTCAGCTGCGTGATTTCTCTGTTGCGAGTACAGTAATTGTATCGGGAGCCGACGGGGCGTCGATGGGTTGCTTTTCCTGTTTGACCTGTGCGAGCTTTAACCCTTTTGACTGCCGCTTTAGTTTTTTTTTTTTTCTAATGAACTTAATGGCCCTTCTGGCATCTTTTATATCGAGTATTTGTAACTTAAAAACAAATGTACAAGAACCCTGAGTTAAATAAACACTGTTGTGTATTGTTTGAATTTTTGTTTGTATTTATCAAATTCTAGTATTTTCCGTCACTCGGGATATTCAAACCCGTTGTTATGTGTGCCTTGATGGTACAACACTTCCTTCCCCTCTAAGATTATTTCCTAAAGAAATTGTCTAATGAAAATATAAATATTCCTGCCTGCTGTATATTCAAAGTTTAAAAATGAAAACTGCTGAAATAGCCTATATTTTTTACATTGAAATCAAAATTTTTCAGGGGGAGGATTCCCGGACTTCTCTGATTTAAATAGGTGATAGTCATATCAGCCACTGGACATGCTGTACTTGTCTCCACCAAAGATTAACCTCCATGCACGTCTATGGGTACAAGAAACACATGCACAGGAGGATAATTTAGAAGGGCAAAGAGTAGCATGTTTATCAGCACTGACAGGTTAAGGTTTAAGCATATTCCGTTTTGCTAAACTTTATCAAACCTTTCTTTTGCTAATTTACTGCTGAACACACCACACTTAAACAGTTCATGAGCTTTACTACAAAGAGTGCATACACACTAGTGAGTTAATAATGGTGCTACCAACAAACAGGCGAGACTGACTTGAATTCATCACATTGCTTGCAACACGAGCTGGCGAATACTACTACGATACAGATTCAAACTCTGAACTCCTGCTGTAACACTCTAAAAATTTAATAGAGTTATCACGAATTGGAAGCTCACCACTAGAAAGTTGTATTTCCTACTGCTTGTGTAAGGCTCCAGCAAGTTTTTTCTTAAATATGTGATTCTGCAAGGGATCCCACTGCTTCACTGGCAACTACAGTGCTCCCAGAGCACCAGTCTTTTTGACAATTACCAACAGCAATTCTCACGCTGATACTGAAGAGTTAAGATGTACATCTGGTGAGGTTAAAAGTGCATCAATATGACAATTTATTACGAGGTGTCGGTTATTACAACATCTGTCTGAAATGTTCAAAATTGTCTCGAAGTTCACATCTGTCAATGCTAAGGGTCGTATTCATGAATGGGACTTTCACAGGTACTTTACTGAGTCTAACTTCTTACCTAAAGCTACATTTTATGAAAGTCAACTTCATAGCTGTTACTTTGACAAAATTAACCTTTGGGTAAAGTAATCTTTGCAGAGTTTAGATTTTATGTTAATGCTATTAAGTTACAAAAAAAAAAGTATAGGGAAAATTAAATAAATTTTGTGACTAACACAGTAACAACATAAAATTGAAATATTGCTCTTGTTACAATTGGCCTTAATATTTATATCATTGAAGAATGCCTACGTTGGTGTTCAAATTTTGCAAATAGTTCTAGTAATGTTTGAAATATCAGATATGTAATATAAATAACATATTTTATAACAAAATTAAGAAATATAAATTATAGCAGCATAGCTGATACAATTATATTTTAGAAAAACAAGCAGTTAATGTTAAGTTTTGAAACTCTTCAGAGTGATCAATGCTATGTTACTGCTGGCTCGGAATTTCAGAATTAAGTCATAAAAATTAGTTACAAGTAAAAAAATATGATCTCTTTTTTAATAAAGAATTTCTTTCTACTTAAGTTATTTGAGATCATCTTTTTACCTCCATCAGCTAGATAAAGCTATCTGCCTGTTAAGGTAAATGGACTAATTAGTACCGTAAAATGGGGTGACTTGGGACATTAGATAGTCGCGTGGTGACTCCACATCCTTCACTGCCCATTCTCCTTCTGTTGCATAAGGTCTGTCCTTGAAATGCAAAGAAAGAAAGTCCTGCCGCTGAAAGCCCACACTGGCATGAGTTTGAGCTGTCTTGCACCACATCATAGCCTGCACCCTGTAATGGTTTGATAGTAAAGGCATAAGCATAGGATGCATTTTAATGTGAATTTGAGTGGTTTTTGCAAAAATCTTTTGCCACATAAAATTAAGCACTTACCATAACTGATAGATGTTATAGCATTTATTTAGTTACATATTTTTATGGTTAAGTTAAGACCAGCCTTTTCTTACATTTAACCATTCACTTAAAATTTTCATCTATTGCATAGTTTATTTCACTGAGCTAATATCTAAATTTAGAGTAACAAAATAACAATCTAAATATAAAATACTTAATCAGCCAAAAAAAAAAGTTAGTTGTAAGTAATAATTTTGAAGTGACTTATTCATCAAATAAAAATTAATTAAGTTAGTAATACAAAAATAAATAAATGACATTAGTATGAAGTCCACTATTAAAAGAAAGAGTGACATTTACATTACAAATACACGTATACTTACACATATTCACACATACATATACTAATTGCATGCATCCGTGTAAAAGTCGTTAACTGTAAACATATATTTAAGTCCCTGCTTGGATTTTATTTCAGAATTGTTGTTCTAAAATGTTATGCATTTATTGTGAACTAGTATTTTATTCTAAACAATGAAACAGAATTCATACAACATGCAAACTGTTTAGCAATATTTTAAATAATGTGCAATAAGACGAATATATAAAATTTAATTTCTCCAGTAAATTAATGTTGTGAAAAAATGTACTGGCTAACACAGAACCATACCAGACTTAAACAAAACTTGACTGGTACGTCTGTGTAAATGAGACAGTTTTGACATATTTTAAAAACTGTGAAAAACTAAATAAAAAGGAATGTTTAGATAATAGAATACTAATTTGACAAGAAACTCTAATTCTTAGAAATGTACCAGTAACTAAAAATTGGTAATTGATTATTAATTTATAAAATTATTTCTTAACACAACTTTGGAAAATATACTAGTTGTATATTAAAATAACATAATTGTTTTTTCTAAAATTTTATCACATTTAATAACCATTCTGGAACAATAATATAAAAACGTACAGATAAAATTAATTTAATTTTGTGGATAACACAGCAATCACATAAAATTGAAACATTGCTCTTGTTACAATTGGCATTAATATGTATAATATTGCAGAATGCTTACATTGATGTTGAATTTTGTAAGTAGTTCTAGTAATGTTTGAAAAATCAGATATGTAGTTTAAATACCATATTTCGTAACACAACTAAAAATATATGTTTTTTTGCAGTGTACCTCATACAGAATTATATTTTGGAAAAAACTAGCAGTTAAAATTAAGTTTTGAAACCTTTCAGAATAGAGGCAGGCAAAAGTTTTCATTCAACATTATTACACTTATTGTAAAGTTATAATGAAATAATACAAATATTACACTCATATATATATATATATATATATATATATATATATATATATATATATATATATATATATATATATATATATATATACAGTATAACCTCGATTATCCGCGACTCGATCATCCGATTTGCGGATTATCCGCAATTTTTTATCATGCAAATTATTTTTTACAATGTAACAATTTTTTTTATTGAGCCTGTGAAATCCTGGTAACTTTAGAAGTTTGTGTTTATATAGTCGGTTAAGCATTCGCATTTGTGCTTATTAATATACAGTATGGCACACTTGTTTACATTTGTTTGAGGTAGTAGGCTATTTTAATCTGAAGGAACTGTCCTCTCCTGCGCGCTTGTCCATGTGAGCAGAGTGTACATTCCTACGCGGCAGCGAGGCGGCAGCACACGTGAGCGGTGCGCAGCTTTGTTTAGAGGTCAGCGTGCGTGCACACACAGCAGTTGATGGATTAAGTCGTAGAATTTGGCGGGCAGTAGCACTGTTGTAAAACGTTAGTGTTTGAAATCATGCTGCGAACTGCACAAAAACTTGAAGCGAGTGGTATTTACCATACAGAGCAAAATTTAAATTATAGAAAGGTTTCGGTACGAGGAAACAATTGCAAAACTTGCATATACGAAGTTTAAAAACACTACAGTATGAGAGCATCATAAAAAAACGTGAAAAAAATTCTTCAATTTGCTTTAACAGCAGACAGTTAAAGTGCCTTGGATAAACGCAAGGCAATGAAAGAATAGACTTTCAGCAGCGTGGACTCCTGTTTATTAAAATAGTTTCAACAGATGAGGGCAGAGGGCGTGCCGATTAAGCGTTCAGTCGCATGTCAAAACAAATGGCCCGTATTTTTTATAAAATTTAACGTTCATAATTTTAATGGCCGTTATATTTGTGACACAGACCACTTTTGCCTCGCGGCGACACGTGTGCCGTTTGCCGTTCAATACAACTGGAGCACGCATCTAGATCAATTCTCTCCTCAGCAAGACTCGGGCGGAGAAAACTAGGATCTGGGTACCGTAGATTTGTGTGTGCCGCTACTTGTCAAGTAGAAAATAATCTTGAAATCTGATAAAGAATTAATATAACTTTTTATTAACAATTACCATTACGTAACTTTTTATTAACAGTTACATTTACATATTTTCTTCTTTGCGCGCATTTGTAAAAGAGGCATAAATAATTAATTATGTCATTTGAGCGCTATATTTACGAGAGGTGGCTGAGTAGCTGGCGACTGGCCGGGCAGCAGAAACAGCTTGCAGGCATGCGATGACCTTGCAAGGTGAGGCTGGTGGCTCTGTCCAGCATTGCCAAGTGGGCCCAGCGCACGATGGGCAGCAGCTGCTGCTTGCTTTGTCCGCCGCCGTACATTGCGAATTATTCCGGTGTCTATGCGCCCCATGAAACCATTTATTTTATTCCCTTCAGGTAAATATTTTTTTTTCTAAAGGATACAAGTTTTATTTCGGCTAAGGATAAATATTTTCCCCCCCAAGGTTTTGTACCTTCTAAAATCATGACTCGTTTCATGTGTGGGGTCGTATTTAATGGCGACAAATACAGTACAATATATTGTATGTTATATTTTTTTTTTCATTAAAGTTGTGTTTCAGGGCATACGCCTGACTGATGTACAGCAGTCAGATAATTGCAGATACTGCTGTGTGGTAGCAGATAAGATAGCAACAACTCCTGTTGATAATAACCATGTCTGAGTAATGGCACCAGATAAGATAAACTAATGACTCGATCAACCGTGAAATTCGATTATCCGACTGTCTCGTCCCCTGCATTATCGCGGATAATAGAGGTTCTACTGTGTGTGTATATATATATATATATATATATAATGAGTCTGGAAGAAAGGGTAATATTCTAGGACATGATAGTAATGGTCTTCATGATCAAAAAAGTTCTTATGAACATGGGTTTACGAAAATCGCAAATTGCGATAAGTGTAAAATATAAGCAACATTTTGAATTACTTGCGAAAATCTGAGAATTTACGACTTATTTACGAAAAACCCCTAACTTTTGATAGGCTTCAAAGACGTGTGCATAATTGAGACATACCATACGTGTTCACTATTTAATTTAGAGAAAATTATTGCAGAAATTACCTTAAACATGCATTTATACACCAATTACATGTTAATACTATGGTTACGTAAACAAAAACATACCCTGTTAACATACGTCCGTGCACATTTTCCAATGTTCACTGGTTACAACATGGTGGTATTCAGTTACAATAACTTCGTGAATGGTGTAACAGGAAGTGTAGTAGAACTGTCTCTCATTTTGCCTCTTGCTCATCCATAAACACTTCGTTTCGTTCCTCTGTCTTCCTCTCAAAGTTACAATTACAAGCATTCACAAAGCAGCGTCTATCTCACTGTACTTGTTAACGTTTGCCGTGCACTAGCGCAGGCAAACCAAGCTAGAATAGATTGTTGTTATTGCGGACGAAACGACAGACAGTCAAGGAAGGTGTGTGTTTGCTATACTTTTTAGATCCGTAAGTGCTGCAGCAGTTCGGAAATTGTCCTTAGCAAGTGTGTCATTCTTTGACATAGCTAATAGAACGACATGCTGTCAGGCCATTCTAGACACAATACAAAAGTATGGCATTCTTTATTAAAATGTTATGGGACTTGTTTCGGGCTCTACAAAGTATATTGGGACATGTCTCTTGGCATTGAAAGTTGTCGTTGGTGAGCATGTGATACATTTTCAGTGCTGGGCACATAAACTCAATTTCATTGGAGATGTATTTGTGTGTTAGTTGCGGGATCTGAGCTGGCTGATCGTTAATTTGAAGACGATTTTTCTGTATGGTAGGAAACTAAAATGTTGTTATATAAATTTTCTTATCACACAGTTTCCAGAACTGTGAACCTGTGTTATTCCTCAAGCCTGTTGTGACTTGATGGAACTCTTGGTTCAAGAGAGTCATTTACCTGGAGAAGAATCTTGATTCTCTTATTGTGTTCCTGAATCAACATCAAGGGAAAAATGCAAGTGCTGTGACTGTTTGCAGCATGTTTGAAACCCCTGAACTAAAACTTCTGTTATAAGCAGAAATCACTTTCATTTCCGAAGTATGCCAGCAGGTGATTAAATTGATAAATACTTTTGGTGGCTCGATGTATCAATGTGCCAACACAATTTGGGAACATTTGGAACAACTTTCTCATTCGTTGGAAAGACATGGCAAAGGTTCATTTTCTGAAAAAACAGCTTATCTTCTGACAATGCAACAATGTGGTGAAACAGGCAGATGATAGGGAAAAATTAAAAAAGCCTGTGTCAAAGCCCACGTGAAGCTAATGTCTCTCATGAAACCATTGAAGCTAACAATATATATGTATATATTGTTAGCTTCATTGGTTTTATATATATATATATATATATATATATATATATATATATATATATATATATATATATGAACACAACAACTTTGTTTAACCCTGCTGTAGCTGGACAGATCTTACAGGTAAGTACTATTGTAAAATGCTCTGTAATTTAGTAAATACAGTAAAACCTCTTTATAACGACCCCTTATGGTTCCCGAGATTAGGGTCGTTATAGAAAGGTGGTCGTTATAAGATTTTGGACCCATTTGGAACCACTATATGTCAAAATAGGCAGTTTTCGCATTAAGTCCATGTTCAGTCATCTTAACCCTTTGACTGCTATTGACGAATATATACGTTCGTAAATAATGTGCTGCATGTGCTAAGGACGAGAATAGCCGTCCTATCTGAATGGCACCGACTGTGCGAAGGACGACTATATTCGTCTCGCTACTTTCGCGTTCGCTGCTACGGACGTGTTAATATGTCTATACGTTATTGCTATCTAGTGGTGGTTTGTGTAACTAATGGCGTGTCTGTCGACCTTCATTCGAGGTTTGGGAAGATAACTGTCTTCTTTCCCAACAGAGTGTGTACGTGTCGCATTGTGTGCGTGTTTTCAAGAGAACAATAATCGATTGTGCCGTGTTTACGACCGGACGTATTTCTTTTCTTTTCTAGTTCTAACAGTAATTTTATTCTTCAAACATAGATAGCGTAAACAGCAGTAGTTTCTCGCGCTCAGGAAAATATTTTCGCGCCTATCACGTATGCCTCGTCTGATCACAGAAACTAGCGGAGTTTAGGTTTGTTCAGAAGTATACTACAGGTGTATTTATTATACAAAGCATTTCATCTGTTCGTCACGTTTATAGTACGTCAGAGAGGTTCGTATTTTTAGTGGTTGTTTTCATTTTATGTATAAATTGTTGCTTGCTTGTTTGTTGTTTTGAAAGAAAATATTTTCTTCGCCCATGGCATGAAAAAAACACACAAATGAAGAGTTGTTAGCAATGCTTGCAGAAAGTGATGGCGACGACTGTTGGGAATCCGATAAATCAGAAGCAGGGCATTCCACATTGACGGCAAAATCACCAGCGAAACAAAGATTTCATAGTTCACCATCGGAAAGTGAAACAAGTGATGATGAACAGGAAAATGAACCATTGTCAAAAAAAAAATTAGAGCTGAGGAAATAACATGGCGACATGGAGTATTCGTACCTCGTATTCATAATTTTGACAGCACAAATTCTGGTAATCAAACCATTTTGACTGAGGCAGAAACAGTTGGTAATTTTTTTTTTCTCAAGAACACTTATGGACGACATTGCTACAGAAACGAATCGGTACTATGACTTCATTGTTGAAAGAGCCCCTTCGTCTGAGCATTTCCGCCTCAATAAGTGGACGAAAACAGACTGGGAGGAAATGTACGTATTTTTAGCGGTCTGCATGCTTATGCCAAGGACAAAAAAAATCAGTATAAATGAGTACTGGTCGAGAGATTCTCTTCTGAAAACACCCGCTTTTTCTGAGATAATGTCTCGGGACCGTTTCCTTTTATTGTTGAGAATGCTGCATTTTTCTGACAACAATGTTCCTGTAAATTCTGATAGGCTAAGAAAAATTCGCACACTTGTTGACAGTCTCAGAGAGTCCTTCAGCTCTGCAATGCATCCATTTGCAAATTTGTGTATAGATGAGAGTCTCCTGCTGTTCAAGGGAAGATTATTGTTCAAGCAATACATTCCCTCAAAAAGAAGTCGTTTTGGTATCAAAATCTTTGTACTGTGCGACTGTGAGACAGGTTTTGTTCTAGATTTCATTATCTACCCTGGTGCTGTATCAGACATTATTGATGAGGCAGGAGTGAATTCAGGAAAATCTGGAAACGTTGTAGCAATTTTACTGAAACCATATCTGCAAAAAGGACACACAGTTTTCCTCGACAACTGGTACTCAAGTCCTACACTTTATGAATGGCTTCATGGTAATGGTACAAATGCATATGGTACAGTGAGAAAAACAAGGAAACAAATGCCAAAAATGGAAGAGAAGCTGAAGAAAGGAGAAGTTACTTTCAGGTCATCCGAGAATCTATTAGCGCTAAAGTGGTGTGATCGACGAGAAGTTCACATGCTGACAACATGCCATAGTGCTGATATGATGGAGATTCAGCGCAAAAATGGCGAAAAAGTAATGAAACCAAAGTGTATCATAGACTACGAGAACATGGGAGCAGTTGATAGTTCTGACATGATCATTACCTGTATCGAGTCAGTACGAAAATCAATAAAATGGTACAAGAAAGTTTTCTTCCACCTGCTAGATGTTGCAGTATTGAATTCTCACATTCTGTACAAAACAGTGACAGGAAAAAACGTACCCATTGCCCAATTTCAGCTTGCTCTCATAAGAGAAATTCTTGAAAAACATTCAAAAGAGAGAAAAAGTGTTTCAAGTGGTAGGCGGTCAAATGAAGAAACTCCAACCAGACTAGCAGGAAGACATTTCCCATCTCCACTTGAAATGACAACAAAGAAAAATCCTACAAGGGAATGTGTAGTATGCACAAAAAATAAGAAACGCAAGGAGACGAGGTACTGTTGCAAGATCTGCGACACTTCACTTTGTATTGTACCTTGCTTCGAGATATATCACACAAAAGCAAACTTTTAAAGATTTTTGACTTCTTTTTATGTACATAGGCTGATCTAGAAGAAACAATGTAAAAAATAAATACCTAAGTTAAAAAAAAAAAATTTAAAAAAAAATTTTAAAAATGAATAAAAATTAAAAATTAAAAAAAAAATTAAAAATTAAACTAAAACATAAAATTTTAACTTTGCCAGTGCGGGTCCAAAGCCCCAATCAAAAATAAGGATGGGAATTTTATGTTTTCATTAAAAACTTGTTTAGCACAGGGTGTGCAACACATACAAACAGCGCTTAGCACCACTATTAATAATTCTCACCCCATCAATAGCAGTGAAAGGGTTAAGCAATAATAAATCTTACATTTAAACTTAGCTATAAACAAAATTTATGACCAGGCATCTTTTAGAGAAAAGGCAATAGTGTATTCTACTCTCGGGGCTTTTCTTTTACGCCGTGAACACTTAGAAAGTCACGCGCTGTGAGGTTACGTGCCGTGTCACCGCTTGCTTGTTATCAGCCAGCCACTCGGCCGGCCGGGAGGATAGACCATGAGGCGGGGGATGGGGGAGGCGAGTGCTGGAGATGGCTGCGCACGCATGCACCGATCAATACCACAGCCACAGCAGCTGTCCTCTTTAGCGCGTCAGCCTGCTCTGCCGTGAGACCGACTGAGAGATAATCGCGGGCGTGCACTGTGACGTAATGTTATTGCTCAGTTAAAATATTGAAGTTACATTTCAATGCGTAAGTTATTTTGTTCAGCACAAAGAAAATGTAGCGACGTGGCCCCCACTCTACTAAAAGTGTACTATTAATTAGTTAACAGCATAGTCGTAGCGATTGTACAAGCTAATGTTTAAATTTATTACAGAGTCTACAAGTAAAATAAAATCATGAAAAAAAAATATATAAGTACACTAGTAAAAAACTTACAAGACATAATATCCAACAAACGTGATAAATTATGCAGATAATTTGTTTACTATTATCACTGCGTTGACGGGACACTAAACAAACACGCAATAAAAGAAAGTCTGACACATTATAGGGCCAATCATAAACAATAATGACTTCAGTCTGCCGAACTCCCGCGCAGTCTGTGACTTCGGCTTCTGTGTTGATTCCACTTCCTTGAATATTTCATATGTCGTCAGAAGCGACAAGCCGACTCGCTTTCCACTCATTATGGAAATATCAAAAGATTGTATGAAGTTTTAAAAAATGTACGGGTTGTCGACAATCGTTTACAGAATCAAGCCTAATAATCGTAACCAAATCGAAAGCCAAAAAACTGCGTGGGTCGTCAATAATCGTTTACAGAATCAAGCCTAATAATCGTAACCAAATGGAAAGCCAAAAGAATGGCGTGGGTCGTCAATAATTGTTTACAAACTCAAACCAAATAAATTACCAAATTGGAATTGTGAAAATCAAAGAGTAAAAAAACCAAGAGAATTCCAAAAGTCGCGCAATAAAGTCGTTATAATAGGGCAAACAGAGAGTGTGTAGCGTATCTAACAGCGACCTAGAGAACACTGGCACGTGAACAAAGGCGGAGAATGCCGAGCGCGCCAGGTATTCACGCGAGGGGAAAGGAAGATAAGAGTACCGTTACGGCAGGAGAGGGGAAGGATGAGTTACTGCTTCCCGCGTGGAGTACAGTGCTCGCCACTAGAAACGCAACACGGCGCACTAAATCCTATTTTTTGCCGATTTCTTTGAAATTTGAAATTAAAGAAAATAAAAAATCACGGTTTCCCAAAAAAGGGTTGTTATAGACAGGTGGTCGTTATAAAATGGGTAGTTATAAAGAGATTTTACTGTATATACTTAGCTCGACATATTTTGGTTTGTAGGTCAATAAAACCGCTGCGAACACATGTAGACTGAAATTGCCAGAATTTGCTTCTTGAAGCAAGTCGAGCTTTCTGTAAGGATATGTACACTTTCATCGGCAGTTGGTTAGCCGCATAAGGGAAGGGGTTCAAGTGGATGTTGTACAGATACTGCTAGAAATGAAGTCAGAATACAGGTTTCTGTACAGCTGCGTTAAGTACTTTGTGGTTACCTGTAAACAGTGTAGATGATGAGAGGTTTTTCAGCAACTATAACTTTGTACTTTTAGACAGAAGAACAGTGCTGAAAGAAGAAAGCTTGTAAACCTGTTCAATGCTAAAATGTAATTAGTGAACTATTTTATTTGTTTCTTATAAAAAACATTGTGCTATATCTTGCACGTTTGGTAAGCTTTGTAAGTATGAAGTTTTTGATAGAAAATTAGCTTTTCCATTGAATATGCTACAAAATGATTTTCAAAGTGCTATTTTCACGTACCTCTTGTGACAGTTTTTGAGATAGCCTCATTCAAATAAAAAACAGTGATAACCTTTCAAATTTATCATATTGTTTAATTTGGTTTAATGTTTTCATTTCAGTGACTAGGAGGTTGTAATAAATTTTGTATAACAAACATTTCTCTTGGTATTATTTCAACTCATGTCAAGTTAGCATTGGGTTATCATGGAAGCATGTTAGTACAGTAAAACCCCGATTAACCGAACTCGGGTTAACCGAAACTCGGGTTATCCGAAATGCCTCCGAAATCATAATCCACAAAAAGAATAAAAGAATTACTGCACTGTGAAGGGATTAATCGCTGAGGGCGCGAGCGCGCTTGGCTATGGCTAGCAGAGAGGGGAGATGTGTGCACTTCCCTTCCCCTCTTTTCAGTTG
>PNEQ01030614.1:0-10863 GCA_003012365.1 Medauroidea extradentata
AAGATACTAGAATTATGCTGATTAACAGTTTAGACGTCCTACTTGTGGCACAAACTTATATTTAGAATGTTGAGGTATACAGTGTTCGCCATCTTATCGCTTACGTACGCCAGCATTCCATCTTCCGCAAGTCAACCAAATGTATTTAGTTTCGCCAACAAAATCATTTAGTCCATCGAAAAAAAATTGTTGGTTCAAAACACTTCACTTATAACTAACAATATTATTTTGTTGACAAGTTGTAACGAGTTGTTTGTTTACACAAAATATTTATTCGACTTCCTGTAGCAACCAAATATACGTTTGGCACAAACAAATTACGTTTAAATGGATAATTTGGTCGAGGGAAATAATTAAATTTGTTTGGAGGACTCCAAGCTTGGTCTTACCAACAAAATATTGTTTAACTGAAGCAAACATCACCCAAACAAATATATTTAGTATTATGAAACAATTCTTTCTCTCAGTGTAGGCCTGCTCCCTGAACCGGGCATAGTGGACAGTTAGTGATTTCTTGTTCGCCAACCATGGAAGTTCACTTATTCTGCTAGGCTAACCGGCTCCTTCGTTATCGCAGCAACCTTCTTCCTCCCCCGACCAACCTTTCTTGTTCTACTTCCACGGGTCCTTATCCCATATTTCTAGTCCATCTCAGGGTTATCAGTCCAGCAGTAGCCGAGACTGTGAAATCGCTTCGCGGTAATTACTAGCCGC
Source organism: Medauroidea extradentata (assembly GCA_003012365.1). NCBI lineage: Eukaryota > Metazoa > Arthropoda > Insecta > Phasmatodea > Phasmatidae > Medauroidea > Medauroidea extradentata. The sequence continues at coordinate 715 of PNEQ01030614.1, forward strand.
GCGCGATGTGTGCGCGTATCTGCCCACACCCCCCGCCTTCCTCCACGGTGGCGTGTCGGGCGGGCAGCCGATACCCGCGCCTGTGTGGGAAGTGAGATACCCAGCGCTGCCACCATCGAGAGGGGCGAGCTGCGCCGACGACGGCCATGGGAACCGCGCTGATAAGCGTTGCCCTATCGCCACGCAAGGCCGCGTAATTAATGCGCAGTGAATAGCTAATTGTCCTGTCGCGTTAATTACTGCCTGGCCGCCAACCCATTACTTCTTCGCCCTCTCCCCTACCACCGCCACCCACAGCGTTTTTTCCCCTCCTGTTTCCTGCAACAACCCTTCCATTAGTCTTTTGCGTGTTGAACGCACTTGCTGCCTTCCGCGTGCGTCTCGCGGATGAAATTAGACCTATCGATTTTCTTTTTCTTTTAATTGGACTTACATTTCGTCGACGAGGTCATTACAGTCGGTTACAATGTTTCACAAATACATCAACTAGGGCAGTGTGTCGGTTATGGTCTATGTTAAGGAACCAACCCAACATTTATCTTAAGCTATTTCGGGATGCCGTGAGAAACTGACAATCAGAATGGCTGGGTTCGGGAATCAAACCTGGTTTCCTCTGAATACTAGTCCCATCGTGTTACAGTTGTACCACCTCGCTTGTAGAACGATGGAAAGTAGGTTGTGTTAACTTCGGTGCGATATCTTGTAGCTGCCTAGTTTAAAATAAACATCATTGCCATTGGATTAGCTTACCCGTCTATTTACGCACTACTAGATTAACTTTCTAAATTTAATGTATGCATCGTATACAGAAATGTCAATATTTCCGTACCTGGGGGCTGATTAAATATAACTTTTTATGGGTGCAACGCAAAATTTGCACCTGTGTTGCGTCTGGTGCGCTGTATTGTAATTAAATACGCATACACAGAAGTGCAAGATGTCACATGATGGGTACAAAATGGCCGTAAATATGTTTCTCTTAAATGCTTCGGCACACGTTAATTTACTTTGTTTGAATCCCAGAATTTCTATAAGCCCAATAGTAGCACCTCATCGGTGTAAGGAGGCCGATAGTACTTTTTGGCCCAAGTAGTTCGTGAGTGCGTTTGTAAAGGCCGTGTTCCAACTGGCGGTTCTACGTAATAAAATGATCACATGAATAAATGTTCTATAAACATGTTTGGTATTATAAAATATTTAGTTGTCAATACTATGTGTGGAAAAGATGGTTTACCGCGGGAAAACGTGACTGTTTGCTGGGTTTTAACGTACGTTTAGCTTACCAAAAGATTACTGGCTTTCCCTGGTATGTGGATCTGTTGCCCTATTTGACTGAGCTTATAAGAATCCCGCTATTGTATTATATTATGCCTATTGTTGGTCAGCGGACAGCTACCTTGTGTCAGACGTATATCACCCAATCATTAGGCACCCTTGTTTTTCGCGAAAATAATTTTGCCTCAATTTGTTTCCGTGCCTTACGTGCACATCTGCAGTTCTGCTTCGTGGTCAGTGATTGGATATTTTAATTGTCGCGAGTCTTGGGATTCTACCGGCAAATCACGGACGTGTGGTGTTGCAGGAAAGGTTTTTGTAATTGGCTCAGTCAAATGAGATACGGATCTTCATACAGACACGCTGCTAATATAACCGTGAAGCAGAATTGCATATGTGCACGTAAGAAACTGAAACAAACTGAGGCAAAATTCTTTTCGCGAAAAAACAGGGTCCCTACCAATCGTACATTCCACAAGAAAATACCGTTTTCGCGATATTACAATCATATCTAACTACGAGTATAGAGACACTGATTTTGGTGACAGTATTTTTGTATCAACTTGTTTCACTGCCTTACGTGCACATCTTCAGTTCTGCTTCGTGGTTAGTGATTATATGTCTTTAACTCTCAAGAGTCTTGGTGTCCTAGCCGCAAATCACAGGCGTGTTGTGTCACTGTAACCTTATTACCACTGGCACAGTCAAATAAGCGACGAGTTTCCACAAAGACATTTAGTACACATCAGTCCAGTCAGTATCCACGAATCAGGGGGTCTGTTTTCTAACTTCACTTCTGGCAGTTCAGGTAGTCACTCGTGACTCTCATTATATCGTATTCTCTAATACCTCTCTTAACCTGAATCGCACACTGAAATAATAGTATAGTTGTAGGTACCATACTTCTGTTAAAATAGGGACAGCAAAACAGTTTAATTGTCGCTACTACTCTGGACAGATCCCTCAACAATCTATTCTGTAGAAGTTACCAACTGGTGTGTATCAGCAACAAGGCTCTTTGTTTCGTCTACAAAACAGATTGTTGAAGGATCTGTCCAGAGTAGTACCAACAACCTAACTGTTTTGTTGTCCCTATTTTAACACACTACCTACAACTATACTCTTTTTTCAGTGCAGTATAACTACTTGGCAACACTGTAGGACGTGCTCTGAAATCTTCCATGCATCGTAATAAATTATGTTATCTCACTTCTCGCAGCGTATTTTGGATTATTTATTACTTAAGTAAACGTTAGTTTTAAATTATACAAACACAATTTGTCCCTTGTTAGAATTCCGATTTTTAAAATAATATCAACTCGTCTCTAGTAGAAACCACACGTTCGCTTACAAGAGATAGCAGCACTGGTGATATGTTAATATCTCTGATCGCAGAGATAGCAGCACGAGTGTTATATTCAACTTATCGTTTGCGTCGGCAGTCGAAGAAAATATACACGGAGCTATAATTTACGAAACGTATTAGATTATTTAAGGGAAAATAAAATAATTTGTTTCTGTATCTTTCCAAGCAACATTTCAGTCAGATTTGTTCTCCAACAAGGATGGTCGTAGATCGCGACTTAAATATCTAAGCCATTTTCATGAACTTTTTTTTGTAACAACACTTAGAACCCGATCTTTACACAAAGAGAGTCACGGTGCCACTTTTAGTTACAGAATACGAATTTTAGTCGTAATGATAATCACCCAACAACTGTATTTGTACATAGATTGTATAAAAAATATAGTTACAGAATAGGCCCCCTGAGCTGCATTTGTGCACGTAAGATACCGGAACCAGTTGACGAAAAAATTTTGTCAGCAAAAATCAGTAGCTGTATTTCTCGTACTAAATACAAAATACTTTGCAGTGTTCAAATCAAACTACTGAATTCCCAATTGGAAAACGACGTCAATGAAATTCTCGCTATGGCTTGCTACTGGAATAAACTCTATTAAGCTGCGTTATGTCATGTAATAGCTTTTATGTGTGTTATGTCATGTAGCTTTTATGTTTCGTGTTTAATAATTTATTATTGTGATATGTGCTTCAACGCCAGTCGTAGGTGACAAATTGCCCGAACAACCTTTGATCTTCCCAACAGTCTGGATGCGGTATACGATATACAAAGTTTTGCTTCGATATTTATCATTAATTGTGCAATTTTTTACCACGTGGTTTCATAATTTATCACCACCATAATTTAAAGTACCTGAAACGAACAGGCCTAATAGATATTCTGTACAGCTCCATTAAATGCTTAATGTTTGTCCTTTTTTTTTTTTTCTGCCAGAACAGTTAGTTCTCGTACGTTTTAAGCGGACCGCTGGTGGACCGTTGTTATAGATTCTGATAATGCCCACGTTTAGGCCTACTTTAACTCAAATGAATTACATATGTAGACGGAATGTTGAAATACTCACCGGCTGGTACTTCTTGACAGAAACACACGGTGAATGATACTAACACAAAGTCGCGTGAGTGCGCGGTTGCACGACGTTTCGCCGACTTAAGTCGGCTTCATCAGGCGTGGTTCCACCGCCGCCATAACTGTGTGCCTCAACTTCTCACCTGAAGCCGACTTAAGTCGGCGAAATGTCGTGCACTTTGTGTTCGTCTCATTCATCTTGTGTTGCTGTCAAGAAGTGCCAGCCTGTGAGTACTTCAACATGCTCTCTACATATTTTATTGGTTAACCTACCGGCCAATGTTTTATTCCATTAACTCAAATGAAATGTGGGCCGTACTTATATAGTTGCTAAATCACTCTCCCCCCCCCCACCATACATGAAGATCCGGATTCGATTCCCGGTGGAGTCGTTTCCCACTTTTCGCATGTGAACGTGGTGGACGTTCCGGTTGTATGACAGATTTTCTCAGGATACTCTCATTTCTTCCACCTCTACTTTCTGCCATTACTCCATACGTACCTCATGTCATCACAAGCGCTCAAGACAGAACTTCACTGATTAGTACTGGCAAACGATTCTCTTCGTTCTCTCAATTTATGTTCATGCACACGCGTACACGCACGCACACACACATATATCAGTACTTCGGAGGCATAAGACACCATGTCCACTTTTTTTGTCAAAATTAACTTTTTACCCTAAACATGACCACAGTTTTAAGTAGCCTACTTTATGATGGCATACAACACAGAGTCAGTGTTGTGTCAAAAAAAATATTTTTTTGCGCGCACTAAACTGCTGGATTTACCAGTTCAAACTGCTCTCCTGAAAGTTTTTATTTTTGTGACATAGTGTCTTATGCCTCCGAGGTTACAGATACATATGAATTTATTTATTTATTTGTATGTGTGTACGTATACACGTACATACATATGCATACGTACATATGAATGTATTTGATTGATAAGTATATTCGTTTCCACACGTTTGATGGATATTAACTAAATTTGGCAGGACTGCCCTTCAGTATTCAAATTGAAAAACTTTTTAAGTCGTAGGCCAAAATTATCTCAAATACCTTATCGGGTCCAAAATCATGTGAACTTGCAAGAGTACAGTATAAATATCTCTCTTACTCCGAAAATGTCCCAGCTCATTTTTGGTGTGGTGGCCAGACTGCTTGACTCCTACTACGGTGATCCGGGTTCGTTTCCCTGAGGTGGTCACTACCACCTTTCGCTTGTGGAAACGTGGCGTACACTGCCGTTTGCCGTCTGGGTTTTCTCGGTGAACTCTCGTTTCCCATATTGTCTAATTCAGCCACAGCTCCGTGCACACCTCACTGCGTCGAGTCCTTGCTGTTAAGGGCGCTACCTGCCTTGAACGGTTTTGCGTGTTAGACGCTCGGAAGCGACGGAGCAATGAAGACTACCGTGAAGCGTACATTAAATACCTACTGTATCGCACACACAAGTTCTGAACTAGCGTGCATAATTCCTGCCTGTCCGTGTTTACTATGTGACTTTAAGTGACGACAATATAAAATTGTTGGAAAAATCCCTGTATAGGCGGTTCGGGATAAAGTGAGCACTCAAAAAAGCCTTACTAAAGTTCTATTTTCAGCTAATTCGTATCTTTCCGCGCGTAACGGCTAACAGCGGGCAATGTCTGACCTCTCATGGATATGTCACTTGATGTTTGTGCGTGTAAGATAAATTGTGCAGTCGAAAGGTACCTATATAGTTTGATAAAAAAAAATGTTTATTAATTATATAAAATACAGTTATGTAACTTTCAGTTGATTTTGTTTCAGTAAAGTTGTATTTAAATAGGAAAATACATGGAACTATATTGCGTAATTTCACTGCCAACCATACAAGCAGTAAGGGGACTATCGGTAATGTTGAATTACATCCAGAAACGGCTAGTGATATTTTTCAAATGTTTAATATTTTGTGCTCACTTTATCCCGAACGACCTATATCAAAGTTCAGTGCATGTTTATATCTAAGTTTCACATACATCCGGTTACAACATTTTAAACTACGACAATCTGGAAATGCCGTTTTTAGCTATGTTGGAGTCCTTGGAAACTGTGTTTTTTAATGAAACAGGTGTCCTAATAACGATACTCCGTACTTGTCCGAAGTGTTTTTTTTTTTTTCGTACATTCGGCACAAGTGGAATAGTTAAAGAAGGATTACTTGCCCACCCATTACAACGCACTTGAAGCACGTGGCAGCCGATGACGTTAAAACAGCTCTGTACCGAAAAATTCGTAATTTTATATTCGCACCAAATACTGTACATGTCTTACAGATTATATTTATAGTAAATGCCCACAAATAAAATTTTTTTTATTACATAATTTTCGTACAAGCGCATGTCAATGACGCGATTTCACTATTTTCGATACTTAACCTAAAGTAAAAACCATTTAAACGATACGAATGAAATAATTAAGAGTGAAAGTAAATGTGTTAAGCTACCGAATGACACATTTGTTATTTCGCGTAAACGTTATTTTTTCAAACACACGTACTCAAACGTATGCAGAAATGTAGGCCCCCGAGCAGTGTGCAGATCTTCAGCCGATAGGAATGTGTTCGAAAACTGCTCAACTTGTATGAATGGTATTTGCTTACAAGTGCCATTCATAGAACGTTACGCGTGTACCAATTCCAGAAATCTTTAAAGTTTATTTTTCCGCGGCAAAAAATGAGTGTTATTGCCGTACTACTCTGAAAGAAAAATTTTGTTCGTGTTGAGACACTAAAATTATTTTCTAGTGAAGACAAAATATTTTTTTGGTAACCACGATATTTCAGTAGTGACAGAAATGTTTTTGAGGTGAGCACAAACAAATGTGGCTGTCTAAATACTAACAAAATGTTTTGTAGCTGCCACAAAATTTATATTATTTGTAGGTAGAAACATCTTGGTGCAAAAATTTTAAAAGGTATAGGCATTTACAATCCACCTTTATCATTAATATTGTGTCATAAAATGTCAGGGTCACTACGGAATGTCTCACAGTGGCGATCTATCGTCGACGAGACTGCACGTCAGTTCAATGGCTTGCGCTTAGAGGCTAGGATGATGCGTGATGCGCGTACTATGTCACTCTTAGTGTTTCGCACTTGCAGGCCTCAAACGCGCAAAATACTTCTACACAGGCGGCCACCTTAAGCGCTGTCCAAAATCTCTCCACTCCACTCAATATTTTGTTTGGAAAATTGTTTTTTATTTTGTTTAGTTTTTTCAGGTCACTATACTCTTTGGAATATTTCGTAATTTTGTATTGCAGCCAACACCAGGTCGTTATGCTAGTTTTGTTATGTAAGTTTTTTTTTTCTAATTTCCGTGAAATGAATTTAAAACAATTTTTTTTCCTGTTAAGCGTTATCGGTATATTTTCGTACCTATGTGAAGATGCACCGACATAGATGGTGGGAGTTAAATGACGTACACACAGAATTATTGTGGACAGTTCAAATTTTCAGAATCACTCCTTGTATTGGACAAAGTAAACAGGGTGACTTCCATTCGAACAGATTTTAATTGACACAGAAACATCAGCGTGTATCTGATTACCTAAATCAATATGTTCTACTATAGGATATTGCTGTAGTCGAGTGCTATGTGAGGTTAGGTGGGCAATATTTAATATTGATTGATTGCTCTTATATGTGCTCACCCGACACGCTTGATAATGCAAGTGTATGCTGTTCACGACAAAGTAACCAGTTTCGAAGGACGTCCTGTTAAGAGCCCGTGTCACTTATTATGATGAATCTTTCTTCATTCCTTCCTAATTAAAATTTTGGCAATATTTAATTGAAAATATTTCAATAGGAGCGTAACTAATTACTTTACCTTTCATTATGTACATTGTATTCGAAAAATTAAAACCGAACTATGAAATAATTAAGCTAATTTAAATTTTAACTCAAAAAGTCTCTCTCGCCAAATTATAAACACTAAATATCTCCCAGTACCGATTTCATCCAATAATACGCAACTAACAGTAAAATGTAATGTTTCTAAAAAAGAAACATTGCCTGTTATTACTCACGCCCTTCATTTATTAAACAAAAAATAATTTTATTACCAAAAGAGGTGACGCAGTCTCAATTATTAAAATATTAACTCTAATGGGGTCTCAAACGTTAACTTAGTAATACTATGACAGCTAACAATGTATTTATTTTAATTTTGCTGAAAAGAAAGAAAACAGTTACCACGGCTTTAAAAGTGCTCTTGGTGACCGCGGTTGTTGCAGTGGCACCAAGGTAGTCATAGTTCGATTCCCAGCGAGGTCGGTCCCAGGATTTTCGCATGTGGGAATCGTGCCGGACGATGCCGCTGGTCGGCGGTTTTTTTGTGAGGGATCTACCGTTTCCCCGCCCTTTTCATTCCAGTGCTGCTCCATACTTACTTCATGTCACCCCTCTCTAGCGGTAAAGACCTAGATGTTAAGTGCTGACCAAAATAACTTTACTTCTCTCTTTAAAAGTGCTCAGTTGACTATGAATAGCTTATAGTAAGTCTAACTCGCAGTTGGGACGAAGGGATACCAAACACGGAGGATAAAAAAGGACACCCACTTCTCAATGGAGGGAATTTCACTTAAAAGGAGATCGATGAATATTTTTCTCACGTGTAAATCAACTGTAATGTAATACAATGCTTTGGATTACTTTAACATTCAATAGATCTGCTGTTTCAGTGTAATTGAGAACAGCATAAAGACAGCGAGAATTTCCTACACAACATTTCCAAATGGTCAATAAACTGAACACAAATACACGTTTTTTACGTGCTTGTAAAATTAACTTGAATGCTTATAATTTATTGCGCTATCCAAAAAGATAAGAATTTCACATAAGAGGAATTAGACATCTTGTCCGGTTTAAAAGCCTGACATTTTTGAGCATAACAAAAATCTGCCGGACGCATAGTATTTAAAAAGGAGGTCATTTTCTCGTTTTGCCGGACGTCTGATAACCCTATTTGTCAGTTTTATTGTTAACTGTTGGGCTGGGGAATTTCCTGTAACTGGATGTCAGTTCCTTCTTTGGCATATATTAATGCTTTCTCTTACTGTGTGATTGTCCATTTTACAGCCTTTTATTTTAAGGCCCTGATCCATAATTTGTACAGCTTTCACGATAGTAATTTTTCATTTCTAAACGAGAGCAGGTACCGAAAAACTTCCGTAAAGTTTTGTTAAAAATTGTTTTTTGGTGCGTAGTCCTTTTTTTCTGGATAAAAATGTACATAGATTTTGCTAATTATTCAATTAATGATATTTTTTTGCATATTTAACTGTAACTATTGTGTATTTTGTCTTGAAAAAATTAGCTAACATAGCATACACTGTTTTTAACAAAATTGTACGACAGTTTTTCGATATCTGCTCTAATTTAGGACTTAAAAAATAAAAAAGCAGTAGAAATTATGGATCATGGCCTTATTTTTATTTTAAAGGAATATGTTTATAACTGATTGTGTTCCACATTTGGTATGGTCGTAAGTAAGATCTATCTCAAGAAAGCCAGATTTCGATAGTTACCTTCGAACAAATTTTCATTTAGACGCATGTGGTTTCTTGAAAAAAAAAAAAAAAAAATGTTTCGTACAATCCTGTTTACGGACCTTGATAGACAGGAAACTGTTGAAATATGGCCGTCATAATTTGAGATACACGGTAATTTGATTACGCTTGCAGGAAACATGCAGTACCGGTCTGGAGGTTGAAAATATGTGTGATCAACTACTTCTGAGTGATGTTATATGAGAAATTTTCCCGTGATTTCAAATAGCAGTAGGAAATATATGGGTAGTTTGTAGTAACCAAGAGCCATTGAAATACTGCACAGATCTTACAGAATACTTTTGTCTTTGGTTTTATTAGCAATTTCAAAGCAAGTCCTACAATAATAATAAAAAACATAAGATTTATTATTACCAATTCAAATAGCAAATGAAACATGTTCAGAACGACATTTTTACAAAGCTGAAAATATAATTTCAAACGTAGTACCTTCCTCACATAGCATTTATTTATTTCGGTTCTAATGTTTGTCATTTAGTCAATGTGTTCACTAGTTGTTTGGCCTGGTGAACTTTAATTAATTTGGTGGCCATACGCTTATATTAGTGTACAGTCTTTGCCATTTTAAATAGGCATATTAAAACGACTTACGGTAACGTTGCCATTTACAGCCGCTATGTTCCGGCTAATCTGGCAACTACAACAAAGCCACTATTAGGGCCGGTTTCACCAAGCAAGATTAAGGAATATTATCTAGATTAAGTAGTAAAATATCTCGATTTTCAGTCACTTATGTTTCACCACACACTTAATCTCGATTTTCTTGGGTTATCGAGATTAAATAGTTAAACCCTCCAATTTCGGCCGATTTTAGTCACATTATCGAGATTAACTCATGACAG